>JAMQCK010000217.1:0-36560 GCA_024196135.1 Pleurotus ostreatus/Saccharomyces cerevisiae fusant | reverse complement strand
AAATTTAAAAGCGACTCGCACTTTGCCGAACCCCGTCATCAGTCAACATGTGCAAACTCAGGGCCAGGGGCGCCCCGATTTGGATATCCCTTTCTTTAATGCCGTCACTCAGTGGCTTCCTGGACTGCTCGAAGATAGCACCGCTCGTAGCACGAGGCCGTATGCAGGTTCCTACCTTCGAACATACTCCTTTTTGGAGAACAGTTATCGACCAATTCCTCCGTTCCTGATCTGCAACCTATTCAATCGTGGGTTGTGATGTGGCCATGCCAAGTTGCAAACCTGTATAACTGAAGAGCCTAGAGGTGAGTGAAAGGCTCAAGCGCTATCTCACTATCTATGACCAATGACCTTTCCAGTCGTACGGCTTTTAGCAGTCGCCTGGCGCGCCATGCTGAAGTTCAAGTGTCGAGTGTGTCTTCCTGATGATGGTCAGCGCTCATGGACGGAATGCGCAGAGCCTCGTCTGAGAAGGCGAGTAGCTTAGCGCCTACCGAGGCTTCCGAGGCGGAGTCCTGTGCGTCGTCATACACAGGGCTCGCGAACTCCTCTACGGCTACGTCTTGGATACGATGAAGCTCAGCGCGAGCTCAGGAGCTTATGTGGATACGATAGGCCAAGAGCGTCTACATGATGAATTTTCTTTTGCTCATACGTTGCGCTCGTTGATGTCAAACCCCATATGCACCGTCCTCAAGCTTTACGTTGCAGCGGGCTATCCGGCCTTGGTGGCACCCGCAGACAAGCATGGCAATCAAGAAGATCATTCGTGCTCACCCCTGCCACAAGGCGAGAGCGCTGACGATGTCCAGTCCCTCCCTTTCGGAAAACCACGATTTGCCTACCTTCCGCATATGGGCATTTACACCTGCCACCGTCCTCCATTGGTCCTTCCAGGACCGCTTCTGCTCCGTCATCCATGCAGTTCATGGATAGCCTCGCCTAGCCTCTCTATCATGGGACCTTAGTGGAGCCGTCGCCTGCTATGATTACCAGGATAGCCTGGTAAACCAGCCTGGAGGCTGTCTCGCGCGGGCAGGGAGGGTACATAAAGCCTGCGGTGGGAGCTTTTTTTGCGGTTCCTTCCAAAAAAGGTTTACCGCATATCAACCGCCGGGAGCTTGTGGTGCGTCCCGCCTGCCGTCCTGCTCGATTTTGTGCTGACCGACTCCCCCACAGACCATCCACGATGAACATGGACGACAACACATACTACGATACGTACGACCTAGCAAGTTGCGAAGAGCCGTTCGAGTCGCAGGCGCTCGAGCAGCAGTTTTTCGAGCCAGACTACTTCTCGAGCGCGGTGGACTGGGATGACTACGGCGCCGTAGGGCCATCTCTATCACCAGAGGAACCCAGGGAGACGGCCCCGAGTCCGGAGAGCGCACCAAGAAGTCCGGAGACCCCAGCCTCCCCAAAGATGTACTGCGTGTCCACCGCGTTCAACGACACCGCCACTCGTATTCCCTCCCCCGCCCCCGACTTCCAGCTCGTCTCCTCCGACGCGGTCCACTTTTTTGTCAATAGTCGCGTCCTCCAACGCGCCTCGTGCAACGACTTCGCAGGCACGCTCCGCGAGGCTTCGGGCTCTCCCAATCCCTCCGACGGCAGGCCTATCCGCGTGCGCGTGGACGACAATGCGGACGTCCTGAATATGCTACTGCACATCGCCTACGGCGCGTCCCCGTCGAATTTTAATCCATCCCTCGAGACACTGGCGGGCACGGTCCGACGCCTTACTACATACGGCATGGACCCCCAGTCCTACGTCGCCACAAGCACCGTGCTTTTCGAGTCGCTGCGGCAGCAGGCCGCGCTCGCCCCGCTCAAGCTGTACTGCCTCGCAGCCGCGCACGACCTCCTCGCGCTGGCGCAGGTGGCCTCCGCGTACCTGCTGTCCCTTCCCCTCTATCGCGTCTCTGACGACGACGCCATCGAGATGGGCTCGTTGTACTTCAAGAAGCTGTTGATACTGCATCGCGGACGAATGGACAAGCTGAAGGAGCTGCTGGAGGTGCCGCCGACGTTCCATTCGGAGACGGAGGAGTGCAGTTTCTCGACGCAGAAAATTTTGACGCGCGAGTGGTCGGCGGCTGTGAATGAGGTTTTGGTGGATGGGCATCCAGGTACGCCGTATATGTTGCATTATTTTCACGATACTTATAACTCGTAAAGGTATCATATCCAGCGTGCTGCAACAGAAACTAGGGAAGCTGAAAGAACGCGTGGACTGTCGCAAATGCAAGGACGCGATAGAGGCTAGAGTGTGGCAAGTGGTCGTTGGTTGGACCATGGCACATGTGAGTAGGCTGTTTCTTTGCTCTCCCGACAATTTCTCACACCTCTTATGAAGGCGACTGTGTAGATGTGCTTTTCCCCTTTCTTGGTTTTCTGAGGGTTTTGGTTGTCATTTTTCTTCACAGGTGTTTTTATCTATCTGTCTATGGGGGGTCTATACATGCATACCATTTCTCTTTCATTCCCCTGCTGCAGTGCTCCCTTTCGACCCACTGAATGTGAGGACCTCGGCTTGGCTGCTTTCATTCTGACGGCATCTCTTGCGCAGAATTCAATCCTGCGTGCGAGCGTCTTAAGCATGACCCAGAGAGTGCCTTCTTGGCTTCTTCATTGCATGACTTCGCAGTGGCTGCTAGGGTAGACTCAAAGTAGACCCGCCAGATGCGCGCCCGAGCGGTCGCGCAGAAATTCTCGTGAAGAGACTTGGTGATCTTCCAAGCAGTAGAGAAAGACTTGAGAGGCACTGAGCGCTTGTAAGTCCTGACAAGGGGTCCAGGAGTGGATACAATGGCAAATGAGCACTCGAAACCGAGGTAAAGTTGAAGTCGAACATCGGGCTTTGCCGATTTGGGGTACGATGCGGGGTTCCGTTAGCCCCGGATGGAGTGTGGGGAAGCCACGGACCGGGGAAGGAGAGTCGCCGAACCGTGGTCGCCTCTGCCTTAACTTCACGCGCTCGTCGTCCGCGACCGCAGGTTGTCCGCGACCACCACCACGTCCGCATATGCTGTCCCGCGTCCTGCGCCCGAGCTTCATCAACACCGCTAGGCCCCTTGCACGCGTCCGGCCCTCGACGTTCTCCCCACTGATCGTGCGCGCGATGTCTTCTACCCATGGCGAGCTGGCGCACCGGCCGCAGCCGGACAAGGTCCTGCAGGATATTGCGGACTATGTGCACAACTACAAGATTGACTCTGAGCTTGCGTACGAGACGGCGCGGCTCTGCTTGATCGACACCATTGGGTGTGGGCTGGAGGGCTTGCGATTCCCGGCGTGCTCGAAGCTGCTGGGACCTGTGGTGGAGGGGACGGTCGTGCCGAATGGTATGCTATCTCAGGTCTGAGAAGAAAGTCGCTGATTGCACTTTGTAGGCACCAAGGTCTTCGGGACCAACTACCAGTTGGATCCCATCCGCGGCGCGTTCAACATCGGTACGATCATTCGATGGTTGGACTTCAACGACTGCTTCCTCGCTGCCGAATGTACGTCTGCATGATCCATCCCCGCTCTGTACTCATCGCATCACCCAGGGGGTCACCCCTCCGACAACTTGGGCGCCATCCTCGCCGTCGCGGACTGGCTCACGCGCTCGGGCAAGACCTTCACCGTGCACGACCTCCAGGAGGCCATGATCAAAGCGCACGAAATCCAGGGCGGCCTCGCGCTCCTCAACTCCTTCAACCGCGTCGGCCTCGACCACGTCGTCCTCGTCAAGGTCGCCTCCACCGCCGTCGTCTCCAAGATGCTCGGCCTCACGCGCGACCAGACCGTCGACGCCGTCTCGCAGGCCTTCGTCGACGGCCAGTCGCTCCGCACCTACCGGCACGCGCCCAACACGGGCCCGCGCAAGTCCTGGGCCGCCGGCGACGCGTGCTCGCGCGCCGTCAACCTCGCGCTCCTTGTTCAGAAGGGCGAGAAGGGCCTGCCCTCCGTGCTCACCGCGAAGACGTGGGGCTTCTACGACGTGTTGTTCAAGAGCCGGCCCTTCGAGTTCCAGCAGCCGTTCGGGTCGTATATCATGGAGAACGTGCTGTTCAAGATTTCGTTCCCGGCGGAGTTCCATGCGCAGACGGCGGTGGAGGCGGCGCTTATCCTGCACGAGCGCTTGAAGGTGCTGGGGAAGACGGCGGAGGATATCAAGGCCGTGCGCATCCGGACGCAGGAGGCCGCGGTGCGCATCATCGACAAGCAGGGCCCGCTGGACAACTTTGCCGACCGCGACCATGCGATCAACTACATGGTTGCGTACCCGCTGATTTTCGGCGAGTTGACTTCGGAGAGCTAGTAAGCTTGCCTCCCGTCCTCCACACGAATATGCATAGCTAACCATCTACTAGCACCGACGAAGCCGCCGCGGACCCGCGCATCGACGCGTTACGCGCCAAGATCTTCTGCGTCGAGGACAAGCGCTTCAGCGTCGACTACCACGACCCCGCGAAGCGCTCCATCGGCAACGCGCTCCTCGTCGAGCTCAACGACGGCACCGTCCTCGACGAGGTCGAGATCGAGTACCCCGTCGGCCACAAGCGCCGCCGCGCGGAGGGCACGCCGCTGCTGATGAACAAGTTCCAGAGGTGAGCTTTGCACAGACAGTGCCAAAGTTTGAATGCATTCAATCCCCAAACACTGCTAACTCACTTTGCAGGCATATCTCTCACCACTTCTCCACCGAACAGCAGAAGCAGATCTTGGACACGGTCACGGACGCGCCCTCGTTCGCGAAGCTGCCGGTCGACAAGTTCACGGAGCTGTTTATCAAGCAGTAAGCGAAGTGGCTCAACGCCGAATCGCTGCGCCGTGGAACGGGCTGTACATCTACAATTGCAACCAAAAACATCTGTACCAATAAACATCGAACAATACTAGCTGAGTATGAGCTCCAAGCCTTCACTTCACGTCCTGCGACGCATGCAAATGGGTCGTCGTACACGCGCGGAATCAATGATGCATACACGGCAAGGTACGTTTATTTCTTCGTAAAATAACTCGACAACTTCGACATCCCCTCCGTGTTCGCCTTTTTCAGCTTCTCCACGCCCTGCGAGCCCTTGCCTTTGCGCTTCTTCGAATCCGCGGCGGTGGTGGTTGTACCATTCTTACCCTTACCCGCTGCACCCTTCTTCCCCTTCGCCCCGTTCTCGGCAGCGGTGAGGATGTCGGCTTCGTGCAGGATTTTGAGGTGTGCTTCGAGGGGGGCGAAGCTGGGGAGGGGAGGTGGTGAGCATGAAAGGGTGAGTGGTAAGTCAGGTCGTTGAAGGGAAGAGGGAGTAGAGGAGGGGAAGAAAGGATGAGGGGTGAGGACGTACTCATAAGTCGCTTTCAAGGCATTGTACACCTCTTTCGGGAGGTATTGAGAGACGAGGTCGCAGGCAGCGCGCGTGCGGCCGACTGGTCGTATCAACGTCCACTCATCAGCATCCCGCGATTCAACTCCAAACCCAGTGACACTCACGCTTCAGCAACTCCTCCTTCCCATCCTCCATAAGGCCATCCTTCGCAAGGTTGCGCGTCACCGTCTTTGAGCCTTCTTGCAAGGCAGACTCAGACAGCCGGGTGACCTTGCGTTGGAGGTAGGCAGTGAGGGTGGGTGGGGAGTAGCGGTAGACGGTGATTTCGGGGGTTATGGCTAGCAAGAAGTTCAGCCGTAGCTCAAGCTTTGACAGGAGATACATACACACCTTCACATTGACATATATTCCCCAACGCGGAGCGACAACATGCGCTTTCGAGAAAAGCTGACAGGTCAGCGGCGTCGAGGATCGTGGAGCGGTCCTTCGGAGGATCGGCGGGGTCGGTGGCGACTTTGGTGACTATATCTTCGGCGATGTCATCCCAGGGGCGTAGCTGGCCTAAAGAGCCGTCGTGCTGTGACGGGAGTTAGGTGAAGGTACGAGGGGAATGCATGAAATGAACGCACCGACTGCAAAGCCAATAGGAGGGGTAGGAGGAGGAAGGTGGGGTCCATTGGGGTCATGACAAGTAGCCGGCCGTCTATAAGAAGGAGGTTATCAGTTGGGGAAGGGATACTGTAGGTTGGAACGCACCTGCGACGACATTATCGCCCAAGAACCATGATCGCTCGTTTGGCGGAGCGACTGCCTGAACTTCCGCAATGTGACTTCCGGACGCGTAGAGCGCAAACAGAGAGGGTATACCTATCCATGTCAACAAGATACCTATGAAGGGGGAGGAATGTACATACTCGTTCGTGGGTGCGGTAAACGCAGGAGACGCGTCGAAGGTCCATTCGCTTGCGCCGCCGAGATTGAGTCGATGAGTTCTTGGGAGAGACTCAGCAACTTGACACTGAATATTTTACCCGCAACATACCATTCGGTAGGATGCCAAAGTAGGTCGCCATGATGAGCTCTCGAATACCTGAACGCGGGAGACGCGATCAGGCGCGGGTTTGTTGACGCGTTGTTTGGCCTGCCTTCGGTGAATGCCGAACGCGGGACTTCGGCCCGGACCATCATATTCGTGCCTTGCCTCCGACGCTCACGCCGCGCAGCTCTATCCTCAGAGCAAGCTCTTCCTCATCTGCTCGACCTGCTCATTTCTCGGCAGAACATACTACATATCTCAAGCGAACCTCAGTTTACGAGGACAATCACAATGGCGTCGGCGTCAGGTGAGTAATACGCTCGTCTTCAGTTGGAGTGCTGAAAGTGATATATCAGCTATCGGAAAGCTGTCTCGCGAGGAATACAGGCGCCAGAAGGACCTCGATGCGGCTCGTAAAGCTGGTACAGCACCAGCTGCACTTGATGAGGAGGGCAAACCCATCAATCCTCACATTCCTCGTGCGTAACATTATTCCCTTGCGCATCATATCCCACTCAACCTGCTACAGAATACCTTGCACAGGCCCCATGGTACCTCGACAGCGGCGCACCCTCCCTCAGCCATCAGCGCATGGCCAGTCCGCCCCCCAAACCCTCCATCGACGACTGGTACGACCGCGGCGCACGAGCCGGCCCCGCCGCGAAGAAGTACCGCAAGGGCGCCTGCGAGAACTGCGGCGCCATGACCCACCAGAAACGCGACTGCCTCGAGCGCCCGCGCAAGAAGGGTGCCAAGTTCACCAACAAGGACATTCAGGCGGACGAGATCATCCAGGACGTCCCCGCGGGCTACGACGCGAAGCGCGACCGGTGGAACGGGTACGACCCCGCGGAGCACAAGAAGATCTACGACGAGTACGCGGCGATTGAGGCGGAGCGGCAGCGCCTGCGCGAGGAGGAGATCGACAAGCAGACGACGACGGACTTGGCGGCGGTGCGGAAGGTGGCGAAGGCGGGGAAGAAGTCGGACCCGGATTTTGGGTCGAGTGACGAGGAGGATATGGATGAGGACAAGTACGCAGATGCGGCGGACGCGGTGGGGCAGAAGATGGACACGAAGACCCGAATCACAGTCCGTAACCTGCGTATCCGTGAAGACACCGCGAAGTACCTCATCAACTTGGACCCCTCAAGTGCATACTACGACCCGAAGACGCGATCCATGCGAGAGGCGCCTCGAAAAGATATCGCACCGGAAGATGTGCGTTACATACATAGCTGATTCGCCACTTAGCTGACACCTTGGCCAGGCCACCTTTGCCGGCGAGAACTTCTTACGATGGTCCGGCGACGCACCAGCCGTCCAGCAACTCCAACTCTTCGCCGCCCAAGCCGCCTCCCGCGGCAACGACCTCCACTTCAACGCGAACCCCACCCAGGGCGAGCTCCTCCACCAGGAGTTCAAGCAGAAGAAAGAAGAGCTCCGCGACACCACCAAAGTCAGCATCCTCTCGAAATACGGCGGCGAGGAGTACCTCAAGTCCGCGCCGAAAGAGTTATTGCAAGGCCAGACGGAGAACTACGTCGAGTACTCGCGGTCTGGGCAGGTCATCAAGGGCCGCGAGCGCGCGAAGGCAAGGTCGAAGTACCCGGAGGATGGTGAGCGATCATACCTTCCGTCGCCTAATAAACATGGCGTACTAACCCCTACCAGTCCTCATCAACAACCATACCGCCGTCTGGGGCTCCTGGTACGACAAGGAGACCGGCGCCTGGGGCTACGCCTGCTGCCACAACACCGTCCACCTCTCCTACTGCGCCGGCAAGGCCGGCATCGAAGCGACCGAGGCGTCGACTGCCAAAGCCCTCCTCGCGCAGCCCGCCTACGAGCCCCCGCCACCGCCGAGGGAGGACGATGAAGCGGTGGGGAAGAAGAGCGAGAAGGAAAGGTACGAGGAGCGCAAGAGGAAGATGCGCGGCGAGCTGGAGGAGGACGAGCAGTGGGGCGGGGGGAAGAAGCCGCGGGGGACGGCGCTGGATGGGGGGAAGGTGGATGTGACGGAGGAAGAGTTGGGTGAGTACGGGCTGAATGAGGTATGCGTGGCGTTGTTTGCTGACGATCTTTGCAGAGAGCTACCGGAAGAAGCGGCGGATGGCGGAAGACCCGATGGCGAACTATGTCGACACGGGGGACGACTTCTAATTTGCCTACTTGTCTGCATCTGTGGCTCCTGCACACCTGCTGTACTATTCAGCTTATCGTGTATATTGGGCGTGTATCGACGTGTCGTTGTGCCCTGCGTTCTGGCGACTGAGCGGGCTTCAAGCGTCTCGAGTGCGATTGAATCGTCGACTTCCGCATGAAGATGAATAAGTACGTTCTCCCGCCTGGTACGGTGGCTGATGATAGCAAGGCACCTTGTATGTCGACCTATGGACTTAGACTGAATGCCCAGCCTGATTCTGCCTCCTCTAGGACGCTTCCGAGCAGCATCGTTGCACTGGACTGAAATAGCGACTGACCCTCAACGCCAGTGGTTCAGAAGGCGCGCATTATAACCGCCCGCAGTATAAGGTCGAAGACACGCACAGCACCCAGAACGCTCGTCGCCTACGAACCCAGGGTTCGAAAACAGCAGAAGTTCCCGTAGCTGGTTCTGACTCTGTTATTTGGGTTCGTCGTCTCCTGCTGCGCATATGTATCGCTTACTGACTAGGCTACCGAACGAATATACAGGGCTTCTGCAGGCAGTTTGAGCGTTCATCTCAGGCCGCAAAACCTCGAGTTCTCATTCGTATAAACTCCGAGTGATTGTCTTGAACCAAGGAATGTGGTTTCTTGTCCCTGTCGATTCGTTGGTTGGGTTTCCACTTGACTACCTGATAGATGAAAAAGAACCTTCAGTCGGTGGGCGAAACGTCCGCCCAATAGTTATGGAAGGGAGCCCCAGTATGCCAGTCTTTCAACGCGCCGAAAGGGTGTCAAAACGCTAGCTAGGCGCACAGCCATGCTTGCGCTACTTATGTGCTACGGCAAGCACAGTGCAGCGAGCCACGGCGGCAAGTATTTGGATTGCCACTCTGCGCGTGTTGGGTATATACAGCGCTTAGTGTACGGAACCGACCGAAGGAATCGTATGGACGCGCCTTTCGAATGCAACCACGCTGTCCACACCTGGTTGGACTGCATGCTAAACATCTTTGCTAGCGTTCTTCAAGCTTGCTGGTAGCAACATCCGCCGACTATCGGCGCCATCGCAGACGGTGCAATGAGTCTGGTGAGCCGCTTCCAATTCGTTTTTGCTGTAAAGCTGTTCATTGCACGCAGCTTCTCCCGCCAGAACATACACACCATCTATCACTAGTGCTTATATACGCGGCAGGTCAGCGGGGTGTGCCATACCACAAGTTCTCCCCGCCGCTCCTCCATCGTGAGTACATGATCCCTGTGTTTTTTAGCCTTCGACAGCGCGATATGCAGGTGCTGATCTATCCTCTAGATGGGTAACGCTTGTAGTATGCCGTCGACCTGCAGTATGCCGTTGGCCTGTGTGGACCCGAGGCTGGTGCACAGGTCAGAAAGCCCGAGGGGGAGGCCGGTGTGCTCTGCCTTCAATTCACGAGGCGGATGCAGTACGCCCCGGGCTCAATGCCGGTACGAACATCGCTGCTCGATGTGCTCGAGCACGAGGCATAGCGCGACATACCATGGCACATAGTTGTGTAATCGATATAACCATGGCACTGTAGTAATCATGATATTGCTCGTAAATAGTGCTCTTCGAGGACTGCCTTCATGCCTGTCAGGATGTACCATCGTGTTCTGTTACCGGTGCGCTGTATGATTGTAAAGTTTTCTGTAGCGTTCGCTGATCATCAGGCTATGCATTCGCTTTGCAGGACCGCTTCTGGCCCTCGCAGCCGCTTCTCTATCGATATGAAGCACTACGGAATCTCTAGTCAGCAGGCGGCGAACTTCAGTGAATGAGCCCTGCGTGCCATATCTCAACGATACAACCTCGACATGAAAGGCTTCTGCCCACGAAGTCTGCATATTAATATCAAGCGGCAGGCCAGCTGACTGGATCTTCTCTAGGGCCCTTCCGCTTGCTCGCAGCTGGCCGTGACTGTTTTCGTGGGCCCATCTGTCCGTCTCAAGTCGCGTTGCGCCAGTGGCCGACTTCAACACAGATCGTCGGTAGTCAGTGCATTGTGGACAGCTGCAAGCCCCAGAGCTCACCACTGTACGTCCACTTATCCGTATAAATAAGCTCAAGATGCTCATCTTCACCCAACCTTCAGATGGACAAAGGTCCTATGCCTGCGGCCGGCAGTGCCGACAAGCGTTTCGTGAGGTGGTGCCAAGGGGAAGCCGTTTTGCTCTGCTTTCAACTCACTGGGCGGATGTAAAAAGCCCGGGGGAAAGTGCCCGCACGAGCATCGCTGCTCGACATGCAGAAGCGAAAAGCATAACGCAATGTCGCATGGACGTTGGGCCGCTGCCTGAGAGCGGTAACTGGCCATAAAGCATACGTGCCGGGACTCCGTACACACTCACTCAGGCGATGAAAAATACAGTATCAGGACTCCACCAATTTCTGCGATCTGACCGTCATGATCATGTCTACACCTCGGTGCAATGCATATCACTATTCTCGCCGCCGTCCGGTACGATGACCTCCATGATACCAAGCGGACTCCAGGCGGAATCGAACTTTGAAACCACGGCACCTGCACGGCCCGCAGCGGGGCCTCCCCGGAGGCTGATGCGCCGGACGTCGAGCGCGCGTCGGCGCCCCTGGCGCATGTGATATGGCGCAAGCGCGACGACGAGCCCTTCCTTCCCTGCACCCACCCCCCATGTCTTATAAGTCCGAAAGCCCTGTCCAGGTGGCATCACTTTCCACACTTCCCCCTCCTCTGCTTCCGCCTCCCCATCCACTCCTTCATCGCCCACCATGACCGCGACCCCCACGCCCTTTAAGATCCAGGTCTCCGACGAGAAGCTCGGGTGGATCAACGAGCGCGTGCGCACCGCGAACATCATCCCCGACGTCGAGCACGCCGAGGGGAAGGAATGGGAGGACGGCGTACCGTCGTCCGTCGCGAACGAGTACGCCGAGTTCTGGCGCAATGGCTACGACTGGCGCGCGGAGGAGGCGCGCATCAACGCGACGTTTGACATGTTCACCGTGCCGATTGAGGAAGGCGGGGAGACCATCAAGCTGCACTTTGTGCACAACCGGAGCAAGCACGCGAGCGCGGTGCCGCTGCTCTTCGCGCACGGATGGCCAGGGAACTTCATGGAGGTTAGTTCGAGGGGGCTGCAGGTCGAGCAGTGGTGTTCTGACGCGTCTTGCAGGTGGAGAACTTGCTGAAGTTGACCGAGCCGGAGGGGGACTTCCCTGGCTTCCACATCGTCGCGCCCAGCATCCCGGGCTTCACATTCTCTTCGTCTCCCAAGGTAAGCATATAATTCAGCACCGTGCTACGTCCAGGTACTCACGCTGCTTTCAGTCACAATCTTTCACCTTGGGCAGCGTTTCGTCAATCTACCACAAGCTCATGAAGATCCTGGGCTATGATCACTACCTCTTGCAAGGAGGTACGACTCCTCACAATCGTATGCTTTGCGGCCAGACTAACCTTGACCTTCACAGGCGACTGGGGCTCGCTCATCACCCGTATCATGGCCATCCAGCACCCGGAAGCCTGTGTCGGCATCCACCTCAACTTCCTCGTCGCCGGCCTGCCATCGCCGCTCTCTGAGCCCATCACAACTATCCGCTTCGCGACCGGCTACTTCGCCAACACCCTCCGCTTAGAGCTTGGCAAGAAATGGGTCATGGGGAGCGAGGCCGGATTCTCGAAGATCCAAGGTAAGTACGCTTGTCCATCTTTCTCCCATGCTCTCTTCCGGATGCTCTTCCCCATGCTCTTCCCATCCGTTCCCACCTGCTCACATGCCCGCTAGCCACCAAACCCCAAACCATTTCCTACGCCCTCCTCGACTCCCCCATCGGCATGCTCGCCTGGATCCTCGACAAGCTCCGCGCCCTCTCCACGCCCGGCTACGAGTGGGACAAGACCCAGGTCATCACCTGGACCATCGCCTACCTCTTGTCCGACAGCTCCGGCCACGCGCGCATCTACAAGTACGCGCGCCGCAACATGGAGAAGGAGGTCCTCGGCAAGCTCATCCCCGCCGAGGTCGCCTTCGGCGCCAGCGCGTTCCCCCACGACCCGGCCTACGCGCCGCAGTGGCTGGTGAACGCGCGGATAGCGAAGAACATCGTCTTCTACAACGACTCGCATAAGGTCGGAGGCCACTTCCCGAGCGTGGAACTGCCCGACGTGTTCATTGTACGTCGCCTGTCTTTCACTTCGCCAACATCTGCTGACTACCTGCTTTCAGGCCGACTTGAAGAAGTTCGTTGGCAAGGTGAAGGCCTCGAGCCGCTGGGGTCAGCTTGATAGCAAATAACTACCTTATTTGGGACTGGACTTGTACTTCGACTATACAGTGATATTTATGTATGCGGTGGCTATGGGGAGGGTATATCAGTTGCGAACAACCTATTAGGGTGAGAGGGTGCGGACATCATCAGACTGTGAAACAAAGGAATAGCGAAGAGGAAAGTTTCTCGCGATAACAACGGCGATTACGAAGGTAGGAATATGGGTCCATCCGTGGAAAACAAGCGAGGCAACCAGGAGATACTCGATATACAAACAGAGCGGCGACAACGATGAAAGCGAAAGATACGAATGACGATGTTGGTGGCAGAACACTGCAAGTTACAGGGACATGAGGAAAATTAGCGTGATACGAAAGCGATTACTTGTTTGCTGCCGCCTTCTTGCTCTTAATCTTCCTACCCCCGCGAACCTTCTTCTTCGGCTTCTTCACAGGCTCCGACGCCTTGTTCTCCTTGTCGATAGGCGCGAGGGGTTCCTGATCGCCCTTAGACGACGATGCTATCGAGCTGCTACGAGACCGGTTGGTCATGGGCGTAAGAGGGACCCTCTTCGAGTTGTCGCGGTCCTGGGCAGTGCTCGCCAGCGATGGGCCCCAACGGTAAGGGTCCTCGTCCTCTTCTACGAGCACGACGCGCCTGACCCGCGTGGGCCCACGAGATAGGGACTCCGTCTCTTTCGGCATCGGGAACTTCGTCTTGGCCCTCCAAGACGGCTGCGCGGAGGGCGGGAGAGGTTGGCGAAGGACGGTGCTCGCATATGTCGCCCTGACTGGGCGAGAGGGAGGTGGAGGCCGCTCGTAGTGGAGGGAAGTATCTTCAAGCTCCTCGGGTACAGCTGACAGCCGACGCTGCATCAGTCTTGCAAGGGGGACCGACCGAGGTTGATGGTGGAGGTCGGCGGCGTGCTGAATGGCGTACTCCTCCTCCGCAGGGTCCTCGTACATGATGTACTCCTGTAGCACCCTCCGCGGCGCCCTGGCAGGAAGGGGAGGGAGTGGTGTGTTCGGAGGGGGACCAGGAGGTTTGGGAGAGCGATGATTGACCGGGCTGCGAGCTGATGTAGGGCTGTGATGTACGTCCGATCCGTACTGAGCGTAATGAACATGTCGAGGAGCGTCTGGCGCGTGCGCATACTCGCCCGGAACGGACGACGGCTGTTGGTTCATCCCATGGCCCTCGCGAGTCTGTTCGCGATGCTCGCCGATGACAGGCGGCAAGGGGCGCCTTACGACGACAGGCGACCTAGGCATACCAGGCTCAGGATAATGCTGGACTTGAGCCAGTCTTTCGGCGGCGAAATAAATATCCTCGAAAGTAGGTTCACGATACGTGTCTTCGGGCGCATCAATGCGAATGGGCGAGTCCGGCTTCGGGAGATAGATGTCGTCGAAGCCGTGCCGAACAGGCCGGGAACGACTCGCGAATGTAGGAGGCGCAGAGATAGGTTCTAGATACGGACTGAAAGTCCACTCCGGAGTAGGCGAGCGCTGGGTGAACGCTGGCTGCAGTTGACTCTGGCGATATTGCTGAGCAATCTCCATTGCTGACATGCGACGAGCGGGAGGAGGTACAATGGAAGATGCAGGAGCAGAGTGTTCCTGTCCGGTAGCAGAGGGACGGTGCAGACCGGGAGGCGACCGCGGGACAAAGGTTGGCGCTGACGGCTTCAGTACGGCGTTGAGTACACCGTTCCCATGCGCAGACGGCGAAGACATGGGCGCCGACTGCTGACGAGCATCGCGGGGAATATGCTCGTCCAACTGCCTAGACGACGCTGTCTGCTGCTTGACCACTCCATGGCCCTGGTCTCCCTGCCGTGCAGATCCTTGGACTGGACCGCTCCGGTTCGCCGCGTCTACATTGACGGTATGCGGTCTTTCAGCAGAGGTTGTGCGATGGCGAAAGGCTGCAATAGACGGGGTACGCGTAACTTGATCGATGATCCTGTCGGTGGCGTCCCCCTCGAACTTCTCGCCAGCGTCCAGACCCCATATCATGCGGCTGAGATCTTCCCCTTCGACAACAGTGCCCTCCGCACCTCTGTCGCCCGGATCAGAACGGTACGACGGACAGCGAAGGATGGAATCTTACGAAGGGCATCTTGCATACGGAAGAGAGGATGGTCCATGAAGAGCAGGAATGGGCCTGGGCGGCGACGGCGGCCTCTCAGGCGCTGGGAGCGGTCATCAGCGGTTTCGCTCTCGTATAGGGCTTAGTCGCGTACCGTATGTCTTCGACCTTGGTTCGTCATGATGCGAGAGAAGCTTCTTGTCTGAATCGCCAAGGTTATTATTGATGATGAAGACCGATTCAGGCGACGATGGCGGCGACGGAGTTTGTGGCAGATCGGCCGGAGGAAGGCGGAGCGAGTCTGAAGGATGATAGTATGCGATGTCGTTCGAGGTCGACGTAGTAGACATGTCGCTGAAAGTTGTATTGCGAGAGTGGGCAGCTGACGAGAGCCGAGCGTGGACGGTCTTCTGAGTCGGCGTAGTAGCTTCAGGCATGGAGACCACGCGCCTGCCGGCGATGTTGCGAGCGATGTTGCCAGCGCCAGCAGACTGGTGCGTCAGGGAGACCGTGCGCCTCTCGACAATGCGACCGGGCGGCGGAGCGTTGTACTGGAGCTGAGCGTACTTGGCAGGGCGAGTGGGCTTGAGGAGAGGCGGACCCGGAGATTGATCGACAGAAAGGTGGGTATATGCGTGCTCTTCGACGAGCTCGGTGGTTCCATAGTCCAGATAAGCGGGTTCTTGTACAATCGAAGACTTCATGTGTTGGATATCGCGAGATACGAAAGCGGAGGGTTGCGCAGGACGATATTCGACTTTGCGGAAGTTGCCAGAGCGAGCGCCAGAGGCAGACTGAGACGACGACATCCTGAGGCGAAGAGCGAAAACAGCGAGAACAGCGGACGGGAGGAACACGACGGTAGAAGACAAGAAGCGGTGCCCATTGTTGTTCCAGCGGCTGATGCCTTTGGGACCAACAGTCGAAAACATAACCACACAGTCTGCCCCTATCTCGCGCGCGCCTGGTCAAGTCGAACGTCTATGCATTAGGCCAGATGTATAGTACAAGCGATGCTTTGGATGACAATGATACGGTTACAAGCGCGAGCGGATTCAACGGCTGCAGAATTAATGGCCGGAGAAGAACGTCTGGTCTGGCATGCCACGATCCATACCGTTCGCCTTTGATTGGTCTAAGCTCATGATGTACGATTCCCATGTTTGTGGGCTGAGGGGTTCAGTCAGGGCCGGCTCAATAAATCTGGATCAGGAGCATACGCACTCGTTGGTAGATGGCAACTGCGACCACATGTTGAAAACGTCGTCCACAGGAGCTGGCAGCGAGGCAAAGTCGGCTTCGGACAACCCCTCGAAGGTCGATGTCTGCCCTTGCTGCGAGTAGGTGGTTTGCATCTGCGATGGGTCAGGCAGCGATACGAAGGGATCGTAGCATCTCTGCTGTGCGAAACCCTGATCCTGCATAGCCGAGTGCAAGGGCGCGGGAGTGGGGACGGTCGGAGGAAAGAGTAGGTTGTTGACGTTCCAGTAGGTGCTTGAATCAGCGCTATCCCACACATCCGGCTGGGCGCCCCCTTGACTGGTGCTGTCGCTAGGTGTATGCTGCGCGGTTGTGGGTGGGCCGGACGACATCGTGTCTGAAGGCGAGGATTCGTACTCGTCTCGAGGACGCTTCTTTGATACATGATCTGGGTTTGCTTGGGCGTCGTGGATGTTCACAAGATGGCGAATCAACCCCCTGCTATCTGTCAGTTCTGATGCACAACGCGCTTGAAGACGGTGCTCACTTGAACCGGCCAGCAAGTAGCCATTTTGCCTCAGACGCTTCCAGGTATCGGATGCAATTCTGCACGTACTCCATCTCTCGCCTTTGATCGATGGTCATGCCCATCTTGCGTCCGCCCCACATGTTCATCACGCAAGACACGGCGCTCATGAAGGCGCCGACCTAGTCCGATCGGTAAGTCAATTCGGCCAGTACATATCGACTTGAAACACTTACCAGCAGCTCTGAAGTGACGATTGGATTCCCTCGCTCGACCTGCGCTGCAAAGACGCGAGAGCACGCTCGAGCAGCATTGCAGCACATTGCGACCGAAGCGAAGGTCACAGGGGAGGACTTCCCGATAAAGGGACGATGAATCGTGTGCTGAACGTGGTAGTACGTGGCAAACAACACGGAGGACTGGTCGAAAAAGAGCCTGTTCTCGCGCTTCGGATCCCAACGCACTGGGTGGGCCGCGTAAGCTGGGGCGACATTGTAAACGAAAAAGGGAGAGACGCACGATGATCAGGTAGGCCCTCTAGCCACTCGTTCAACTCGGAATCCAACTCAGAAGCGACGCGTCGTTCCCAATCGGGTCCAACATTTCCTGTTCGTATTCGCGACTTGGCTGTCGTATAGAGTGAGCTGAGAGCATGCGACAGGATGTCCGTGATCTTGACGTAGTGGGAGAAGAAGGCCAACTTGGACGGTATGCGAGGCGGCTGTTTGAACACAGTGGCAGGGTTACCGGTATCCCAGTACTCGTCATCACATTCGACCGGGAGGTCAGCATCGATACTACACTGTGTCAGGTTCAATCAGGCCGATTCTCGAGGATAACATACTCGTCAGCGGTTATACACGGTTGTCTCCCAAGAGTAGAGCTGATGAGGCGGTCGATCGTAACAAGCGACCTGTAAACTGTCAGCTTCGCATCGCAGACGACTGAGCGGTGGTCTATTCACCAGAATACCCTGGTATAATGCTCGTTATGAACAAAATGCGGGTCCGACGACTTCCGATGGATACCTAACTCCTGACAGTACCGGAGACTGACGCCGATCATGGCCCACGAGCTCTGTGGGGCCGATGTCCCATGCACGCATGTAAGGGCAATCTGCGCAAAGGTTAGGGTGCGATGGAGAACCTGTCGTCGGATCTGTTTACAGCGTAATATTGCAGCTCGTGCAGAGACGGCAGCATCCAAAGGGGCTTTTGCCTGATGAGGGGCAACTGGCTGTACCTGCGTGTTCAGGTCAGTACCACGGTAGCTCGCTCGAAATGACTGATGCTCACCACTTCCACCCTGCGCTCCGCTGGTCACTGGTGCCAGGCAGAAGTACGCGAGGATCGTCCGTGTATCTTGAGGCAGACGCGCACACCATCAGGACCACCGCGCCGAAGTACCAATCTCGCTTATGCAATCCCTCGCGCAGCTCCCGCTCGAACGTTGGGCGATGTAGTACGGGAAGGAGGTTGTTGGGTATCTCAAAGTAAACATCTGTTAGGTGGCGCAGGAGATCGTCGTCGGGAAAGTCGAGAGGTTCATATGCTTCCTCTTGCATGATAGCGTGCTCCCACTGGTCTCCACGTCGATGAGTTAGCTCGGCTGGTATTTTTCTCTCAAAAGCAGGCTACGCACAGGCATGATGTCCCAACCAAGTGACTCGATGTTTTCATGATACCGCTGATATACTTCTGGTTGCCGTGCTGGATCGCCTCGAAGCTCGTCGCCGTTCGCTTGGGTGGAGAGCGCGGTGCTGACAAGGTGGAAGGTGCTGGCTGGACCAAAGTAGCGAGTGTAGCAATCGGTGACGCGCACGCGGTTCATGTTGTTGACAAGCGCAGCCTGCATGCGTTCGTACTCGTTCTCGCGTTCGACTGCTTCGGGGGAGGCATGTGAGGGGGGAGAGGTCCCATGCGACGGCGGTGTAGTGCCATCGGTGCCAGTGATTGAAGTGGGCGCAGATGAGCCGTCTGCTTCTGTCAAGGTCCTCTGGGCATGCTAGCATGCGCATTAATAATGGTATGAAGGACATATGCGCGCCACACACCTTCGCCAACAGGTCTTCCATCATCTTGATGCGTCCCTCAAGCGCCTCCACGTATCCCTTCTGTGCATTACGACGCTAGCCCGAGATCAGAGGTGCGGTGAAGGCCAGATGGAAGCCATACACTACCTTGGAGGGGATAGTATGTTCGCAAGGGATGCCGAAGCCAACACAATTCGTACATCGGCCATCTTTCTGTGCGCTATCGCCTGTTCGAAGTTCAAAACTCGCACAACCCTCTATTGTAGGTTCGTACACTTGACCTTGCGCTTGCGACAATTATCGCATGCGTGGGGTAGTCTTCTCTGCCTGGATGCCTTAGGCGGACCGCTATCCTCGGACGAGGACATGAGAGGTAAGCAGGTATGTGCAAGACTACGGAAGGTCGAATGCGCTGCAAGATACTGAGGTCTTAGATGGTGGCAAGAGGCAACAGACGTGCCGTGGCTCGCTTCCGCAGGGATTCCGGGCGCTTGTGCGTCTGACACATCGGAGTCTCATCAGAGAAGTCTACCCCATTTGTCCGTTCCCTTCTCCAACATTATCGGTACAGCCTATTACAGCACAACAAAGTCATGCTGCACAGTCTATCCAACGCAACCGTATCGAGCGAGAGTCTATACAAGGAGTACACAAATACAATTAGCGATTGAAAACTGGACCATCACAATCAATGTCCCAGGAAAAGCGCCTGCTCCGGAAACCCGCGAGCGTTGGTCTTCGGCTGCTCTAAGCTGGAAATATACGAGTCCCAAGTTCGCGTACTAGAAGATCGTTGAGCGAGTGTTTAACTACAGAAGAAAGAAACACGTACTCGATGGAGGAGGGTAATTGCTGCCACATGTCGAAAACATCGTCCATAGGAACCGGCAGCGAAGCAAAGTCGGCCTCCGTCAGTCCCTCCAGTGACGGTGCGTGTAAGTGCTGCGAGGAAACCGCTTGCACCTGATGTTGATCGGGCATCGACACGAAGGGGTCGAAGGGTCTTTGTTGGGCAAAACCGTGATCCTGACCCATCGAATGTTGGGTAGGAGCTGCTGCGTCCGTCTGAGGGAACAGCAAGTTGTTGACGTTCCAGTACGTATTGGCGTTGGGGTCACTGCCGTCCCAAAGACCCGAATGGATGGCATCCTGGCCGGCACCGTCACTGGGAGTCGGTTGGGCAGATGATGATGCGCCAGACGACATCGCGTCCGGAGGCGGGGTCTCAGCACGCGGCCTCTTCTTCGAGACGTAGTCCGGGGTGCCTTCCGCCTCCTGGATGTTGGCGAGGTTCTGAATTTGCTCCCTTAAGAGATTGTCAGCGACCGAGCACAAAGTCCCGAAGGCTGAACGCACCTGAACTTCCCCGCAAGATACCACTTGGCTTCTGCTACCTCGAGGTAGCGTAGACAGTGGCGGACGTATTCCATCTCCCGCTTCTGGTCAATCGACATGCCCATCTTGCGCCCTCCCCAGATGTTCATCAAGCAGGAGACGGCGCTCGTAAAGGCAGTGACCTGGAGTACATATGTTGTTAAGCTCGAGCGACCATCCAAGGGAAGAATGCTCTTACCAATAGTTCCGACGTAACAATGGGATCTCCACGGTCGACCTGCGCCGCGTATATACGCGAACACGCTCGTGCAGCATTACAACACATGGCGATGGATGCGAAGGTAACAGGGGATGTCTTCCCAATGAAGGGACGATGGATGACATGCTGCACATGATAGTACGTGGCAAATAACACCGAGGACTGGTTGAAGAACATTCTGTTCTCGCGCTTGGGGTCCCAGCGCACTAGATGAAGTCAGTGAAACTGGATTATAAGTGACGGGATGAAGGACGCACAGTGATCAGGCAAACCATCCAGCCACTGATTCAGCTCGGAATCCAGCTCAGCCGCGATCCGCTGCTCCCAATCAGGACCGATGTGCCCGATGCGGATACGCGACTTCGCCGTCGTGTACAGCGCACCGAGCGCATGAGAAAGGATGTCGGTGAGCTTCACGTAGTGCGTGAAGAAGGATATCTTGGAGGGGACGCGAGGCGGCTGTTTGAAGACGGTCGCTGGATTGCCGGTGTCCCAGTATTCATCGTCGCATTCCACTGGAGGGTCTGCGTCAATACTGCCGGGTGTGAGTGGTTGTCGAAAGACTATGTCAAGGAAAGAGCTTACTCATCCGCGGATATGCATGGCTGTCTTCCTAGAAAAGAGCTTACAACTCGATCGGAAGTAACCAGCGACCTGGCCCGGATAAGCTTCGTCAAGATAGGAGATCTCGCCCGCGTTGCTTACCAGAACGCTCTATTCCAGTGCTCATTCTCGTTATGAACGAAGTGCGGGTCGGCCGACTTGCGGTGTATACCCATCTCCTGACAGTAGCGAATGCTGATGCCGAGGATGGGCCATGCGCTCTGGGGCGCGGACGTCCCAAACACGCAAGTCAGAACGATCTACGATATGATCAGTAAAGAGAAGGGACAATGTAAGTGTATGCTTACGCCATAGTACTGCAACTCGTGCACGCTAGGCAGCATGAAGAGGGACTTGCGCCGGATCAGGGGCACTTGGTTAAACCTGGTTCGCCGCTGTTATTCGCACCGACGAGCACCGAACGTCAAGCACTTACCATTTCCATCCAGCGCTTCGCCAATCATCGATCCCAGGTAGCAGGACGCGGCGATCGTTGGTATATCTCGAGGCG
Organism: Pleurotus ostreatus/Saccharomyces cerevisiae fusant; assembly: GCA_024196135.1. Classification (NCBI taxonomy): domain Eukaryota; kingdom Fungi; species Pleurotus ostreatus/Saccharomyces cerevisiae fusant. The sequence goes on along the minus strand of JAMQCK010000217.1, from coordinate 15,240 downwards.
GACGCGCACACCATCAAGACAACGGCACCGAAGTACCAGTCCGTCTTGTGTAACCCTTCTTTCAGCTCCTTCTCGAAGGTCGGACGATGTAATATAGGGTTGAGCGTGTTCGGGATTTCGAAGTAGACGTCGATCAAGTGCTGCAGGAGGTCGTCTTCCGGAAACTCGAGGGGTTCGTACTCTTCATCGGCAACGAGGCTCTGTTCCCACTGAACTCCACGTCAGGGCATTAGCTAGCATAATCACGCCTAGAGAGAAAGGCACGTACAGGCATAATGTCCCACGACAGCGTCTGGACGTGGTCGCGGTAATTATCGCGGTACTGGTCGTAGACCATATTCTGCTGAACTGTGTTGCCTTGGATCTCGTCGCTCTTCGCCTTCACATAGAGCGCTGCACTGACAAGGTGGAACGTGCTGGCCGGTCCGAAATAGCGCGAAGAGCAGTCGGTGATCCGCAAGGTCTTCATGTTATTGACGACTTCAGCCTGCATCCGCTCGTACTCGTCTTCTCGTTCGACGTAGTCCGGCGATGTATGGGATGAGGATGACGCTGCTTCGGGTCCTCTCGCGAGGGCAGACGAGGGAGATGATGATGTCGACGCCTCTGAGCCATTAGAGGCCTTTCCCGCCTGCTTTGTTGCGCGCTGAGTACACTGTGATGCAAACATGCGACTAAGGGACGCACCTTCGTCAACATATCTTCCATCTGCTTGATACGACTTTCAAGAGCCTCAACATATTCCTTTTGCGCACCACGACGCTATTTTTCGGTCAGTAATGCAGCAAAGACGAGTAAGAAACATGCCGTACCCGGGAGGGGATGGTGTGTTCGCAAGGGATATCGAAGCTGATGCAGTTCGTACACCGGCCGTTCATGCGCGCGCTGTCACCTGCGCGACGTTCAGTATTGGTGCAGTTTCCCCTCCTCGGCATGCGTACACTTGACTTTGCGCTTGCGACAGTTGTCGCAGGCGTGCGGCAGCCTCCTCTTCTTAGATCCCTTGATGGGAGGGCTGCTGTTGTCCTCAGACGAAGACATTCTGATGTCGAGGAGATGAGGCTGAGGTTAGGTACAAGGAGGGGTCTGAGCGGCTGGTGAACGGTCTCTGAGGATGATCGTAGGGAACAGAACGTAGGCCCCCGTCCGTGCCGGGCGCTTGCGACGCTCGGCATCGCGGGGTCATCATGCCATCACGGGCCGAATTTCCAACTTGGGCATTTTCCCCATTTGTGTGCTTCCTTTTGAATCGTCTGCATTTGTGAGCGCCAAGGAGTGGCTGCGACTGAGGACGGGCACTCCGAGATACACTCGGACCACAGCGAGAGAGTAGTCATACAGTTCATCATTGGATTTCGCAGGACACTCCTCGACTCCGTTATCACGAAGCGCGATTGCGTGGGCGGATGCAGCCCGCAGACTCAGAGAACGATGATCCTGGCCTGATCCTTGCTGTTCAAGCCCACAGGCAGTGCATTCATATAGATGTTCAGTCGTTCAGTGCATATTCGATGCTTCTATGACGAGCCGCGGCACTCTGGAAGTCGCACGACTGACTTGGCGTCCGATAGAGCGCATCTCTGGTTCATTTCTGCCTTGAAGTCTAGTCTCTTGCGATGTGCCCTGCGCAGACACTGGAATTTCGCCATACGCATCGAGGAGAGAGGGTACATATATACATCCAAGGGAAATGACCCAAAACCGTCTCCACACAACAGATATCCTTCAGGAATTCCGTCAGCAATCAGACGGCTGGCGCCATACAGAATCACTCACGTTCACCTCCAGCCCCGCATCTTCGCCACGGCTTGGAACACATCGTCCAGCGCGTCCTCAGCCAGCTTCTTTTGACCCTGCGCATTATCCATCGCCACGTATTGCTTCCACCGTTCCAACTCATCCGACGCCGCGTTCAACGCACGGAGGATGTTCGAGAGATACTCCAGGTCCGACACGAGCTGCGCCGCACCGGCTGGTGTCAGCTTCGCTATCCTAGGCAACACGTCCGCGGTGAGGTACGCGGCAAGGGTCTGCCCGAGGGACGCGAGCCAGGCTGAAGAGACGGCCTCCGGATCCAGGGTAGGTGGCTTCGGCGGCGCGGCGACTGACGCTCGTCGCATATGGGACGAGGGGGGTTCCGAGGCGGCTGGTGTCTCGACGAGGCTCTTGAGCATCTCCACGTCGAGGTTGGGTAGCGTGGCTAGGGAGAAGGATAGCGCGTCGTCGTCGGCGTAGACTTCGAAGAGCCGTGGTAGGTTGAGCATGCCCTCTGCTACCCGCTGGATGGTATCGCTCGGTGACGTTGAGAACGTCGGGAGTTGCAAGTCAGTCCCGGTGACAGTCTGAGGGGCCTTAGGATCGCCAGGTGCACTCCATAGCGAAGACGCTGCGTAGGCCGCCAAGTGCTTCTGCAACGGGGAGAGGATGGTGCTCTGCAGCGCCGTCTGGCATGCACGTGCTAGAGAGGCGACCGAAGCTCGCGCCTCGACGAGCAGCGGCGCTGGTCCTGTCGCCAAAGCAGCTTGGCGGAAGCCAGGGGTCGGTGGCGGCTGTAGGTGATCGTGACTGCTTTCCGGGTCGACACGCTCCAACAACGCATGCAGCTCTGCCGAATTCAGCGTCGACTGTTCCAGCAGCTGCGCCTCCCCCTTGATCGAGGTCAACGGGAAGTTCACCGGGTCTTCTCGCGCATGCCTGAACTTCGTCGCGATCTGCACCAGCTGAGAACGGAGCTTCACTTCGAAAGCTGTCAACCGCTCCGACAAAGCTCGGGTCGATGACAGGAGATGCAGAATTGTTTGGAAGTAGTTCCAGTCGTCCTGCGAGTAGTCGAGATCTGCGAGGTCGCTCTCTGAGACGGTGGTCTCCACGGATCGTGACTTCGCGGTGTCGTTCTCGACGTTAGCGGTCCACATATCAACGAAGGTCTGGAAGTAGCCGTCGAGCGCTTGAACAAGTCCGACAGCACCGTATCCATAGGTGAAGCTAGTGCACCGGTCGACGCTCTCCTCTGCGACGCTTAGAACGTCAACGGATCGCTCTCGCAGTAGACGCGCCTGATCCTTCTCCTCGTGAGTGGGTTCGCTGGTGATGAGCGTGCGGAGAGCTTGGTCGAGCATTCGCCTTTCGAGCGACCCATACTCTGTCTGGAACTGCAGAAAAGGCTGGAAGAGCTCCTGATCCCAATCAAGGTCTTCTGCAGTCATGACCTTCGCGAGACCCAAGCTCGCAGGTGCCTTAGCACCTGGCCGCCACGATATAGACATGCGACTGGAGCGTCGTCGATGTACGCCAGAATTCGACCGTGTCGGTGGAGGGGGGCTTGTTGGATTCGTGGGATCTGGGGACGCGTCGGGGGTTGGGGTATAGCGGATCTTCTCGAAGACTTTCTCCACTTTAACGGCGAAGTCCTCCGTGGCTTTGAAGACGACAATGAGTTCCCTCAGCGACGTATCGCCATAGTGCGCAACCATGTCCGACAGGCGGTTGTAGTAGGTCGGCTGCAGCGACGCGAGGACGGAGGTGAAGAGGCTAGATAGTGATGGGGCGGGATCGGGAAATATGGCGGGTATCGTGGTGCGCTCTTGCTTGAGTACAGTGAGGAAGGTCCCATACCACTTCTGGAGGAAGACGGCCAGTGGAACAGCAGCGACATCGTTCTGCGCGCCCTCCTCGCAGTCTGAGATCTTGGCCTCCTGCCACGCGCTCGTAAGGGGTGTACGCTTTGAGCCGTTGTAGTAGTTCCGGAACTCTGACTCGCGCTGAATGTGGGCAAAGATGGAGAAGTACTGGCGACATGTCGCCAGGTCCTGCGCATTGATCGCGGAGACAAGGGCAGAGCTGAGGGAGGCCTCGAGCTGGTTCTGCAAATTGACCATGAGGGCGCGACGGGGATCGTACTCGGGTGTATTCTGGAAGACGACCATGCTCTTGTTCGCTTCTGACAGACGCTCCGCGGCCTTCGCGTAGTTCTGCTCGGCGAGCAGGGACGTGACCTCCAGTTCCAGCGTACTCCAGCTCTCCGCTTCGCGCAGCACCTCCCGCGCCTCCTCCATATTCCGCTTGATCGTGTCTAGCGACTTGAGCTGATCCAGCGCGGCTCCGGTCGCTGGCGCCACCACATTATTCGATCGCTGGCGAACTTGCAGGAGAGAGCTCTGCAAGGAGACAGCACCATCGCGCATAAAATGTAGGTCATAGGTAAGGCGGGGGACGCCGCGCGACACATCGTCGATGACGCGCTCGAGCTGGAAGGACGTGTCTTCGCAGGCGATGTCGAGGGACGCGACAAGGCCGGTGACGCGCTGATCGAGCTCGGTCAGACCGAGCGGGAAGTCTTCCTCGCCGTTGTCGAGGACTTCGTTGACCCAGGACAACACATCGTCGTACTCTTCGAGGGAAGAGATGGTCTCAGGTGCCGCCGCCGCCGTCGACATGGGAGTGATGAGGGGAAGTCGCGTCCTCGCGCCGAGGTTCCGGCTGTGACGCCACAAAGTGATCACCGGGCAACATTCGACCTCCTGCTCTCATTCACTCAGTGATTGAGCTCCACAGACGCGATGAAAGCGAGCTCGACGTTGCATGTTACAAGAATCCTCCTGCGGCGGACGCAGGCCGACCACTGGCTGGCGTTGTCGAGAATGACCTCGGCTCAGGGTCACGTGTTCGGTCATTACGCATACGGCCGGACCGCGACGTGTCCATTGTTCTCCTCCACGTCTTTCATCTCCCTCGCTTCGTAACTTATTACTCACTCGCTCTTGTATCGCTATCTCCCATCATCTGCTGGTCAAACCACCCCTAATACCACCAGCCACTGCGCATACCATGGGGTACTCACTCTGTCGCGCACTGCGCGTCACACTTGCTCTACAAGCGCTCTCCCTCGTCGCCGCCTCCTCGCCTTTCGGATCATCCAACTCGGGGTCCTTCCTCACCGAAAATCTCGTCCGCAAGGACCAAGTCCAAAGTGTACTCGAGCACCAACCTGCTCAGGAGATCTGCGAGAACGCCGTGGTGCGTCCCCCCGCCCCCGATCACTTTGGACTCAGTATACTGATGACCGATCAGCCTACAGGTCCGATAGAGACGACGCTATGTGACTACGAGACCGTGGAGAGCGTCACTGAGCAACTGTACTCTGACCTCCACGAGTTGGTCAGCAAGCCTTTCTTCAAGTACTTCCGGGTTAGTGATGATCGTACTCTCGGGGGGCACTGTACTGAGACTTAGTAGGCCGACCTATATCGGGAGTGCCCCTTCTGGCCAGACGACGGTCAATGTAATGAAGCGGGTTGTGGTATCACGTCGCTGGATGAGGTGCGTTCGCTTGCATGGCATCGTACACACCTCACTGACCATGTATTCAGAGCGACGTACCCGAGAAGTTCAGAGCAAAGGCGCTCAGTCAGGTATCATCTGTGAGCGAGGTGAGTGTCAAGCACATCATTGATTAGCAACTAACTCACCTACTCCACAAGGTTCACAAACTTCCCGGGTGTTATTACCGCGACACCGATTTCTGCTACCTGGACGATGATACCGGTACGCAGGCCCTACTTACTACCCTTCGTGACGCTTACCTATCTACAGAGGGAGAATATTACGACTTGTCGACAATACCCGAGAGGTATACTGGCTATGCTGGTCAAGACGCACGTCGCATCTGGCGCGCAATATACGAAGAGAACTGCTTCGGTCTGTCTGAGCTCAACTTGATGAAGACCAAGAACCCCGCACCCGTTACCCTCCCCGACACCATGACCGACCCGTTCAAGAATGAGAACGACGAGGTCGACGCGTCAGAGCAGTGCTTGGAGAAGAAGGTCTACTACAAGATCATCTCAGGTGCGTCTTATACGCCTTGTGTACCTGGATGACACTCACGTAGCATAGGATTGCATGCTTCCATCTCGACGCACATATGCTACGAGTCCCTTGACAAGGAGACTGGCGAATGGGTATGTCTTCTCGACCATGCAGTGCACTTAACGGACTGATGCTGGTTGCCTCAGGGACCGAACCTGCCGTGCTTTGTCGCACGGATAGCCTCGCACCCCGAGCGTCTGCAATACATCTACTTCAATACTGTCTTGATGTTGCGTGCTGTCGCTCGACTTGGCCCATACCTCGAGGCGTATGACTACTGCGCATTTGGGAAGCACGAAGACGATGAGGAGACTCTGTCCAAGTTGCACAATGTCATCGATACGGCGCAGACGGTGGGCAAGTTCGATGAGACAGTGCTCTTCCGCGGAGAAAACGCCAACGTAAGTCATAGACATGCCCTTACTTAACCATTGAAGTAGAAGACTGATTGTCCCCTCAGGTCCTGAAGGAAGAGTTCAAGAGCCACTTCCGCAATGTCACCCGGATCATGGACTGCACCGGATGCGACAAGTGCCGCCTTTGGGGCAAGGTCCAAACGATGGGTCTGGCGACCGCCATGAAGATTTTGTTTGAGCTGGACGAGACCGCTCTCGAGTGCGTATGCTTCTAGTATACCTGCGGTATTCTGACTGATCATCTGCAGCCCCAACGCGAACGCAGGTCTTCTGACCCGTCAGGAGGTGGTCGCGCTCATCAACACTCTGCACCGTTTCGCCGAGTCGTTGCACGCTACCAATGTCTTCCGTGAGATGTGGCAGCAGACCAACGAGGACGAGTCGGAGAAGCTGATCACTGAGGCCGAGCGGGCAGCCAAGGTGGGTGTCGTGGGGATAGCCGACCCTCGGGCTCCATTGACGCTTCGACAGCCCCGAACATCGCCCGCTGTGGGGAGCGAAGCACGTTTATGGGAGCAAGCGCAATTGCGATTTGCGGACATTTTCCGTATCTGTCGAGATGGGACGATGGGCTGCATCGGGTATATCGCAGGGATGTGGCGGGAGGTTGTGCAGACGATGCAGTCGGTGTTTGCTCCTGGAGCAAAATCGCAGGGACCAGGCTATAGTACAGAGCTGTAATCGGTGGTAATCGGACTGCAACGGTCAATGTTATTTGTAGGTATTTATGTCAGGGGGTCGTGAGACCTTACTTCCTTCCCGAGCGGCGATCGGCCTTATCACTGTTCCCGTTATTCAATCCTGTGCAAGAGCCGGTCTTTGTTTGTTTTCTGATTCCTCCCCCGCCGTCGTCGCCGTTGTCGACCGTGTCCATGTCTTCATTGCAGTCTCGCCCCTTATCATGATTATCCTTGCCCCCGAAGACCAGCCCCAAGTCAAGAACGATCCCCATGCTTCCCGCCCCACTGTCCGATTGCCAGAGCCGGCTGTCCCGGCAGGACGTAGCAGCACGCCCTCGACGCTGCCGGACTACGAGACATCCCAGGCACAGCAGCTGCTCGAGCACCACTTCCCCTCACGGCGCCGCCGAGGCTGGCACTGGCCGCAGGCATCCCTCAACCTCAAACCCAGGAGTTACAAGGCGTTGCTATACGGCCTGGCCCTCTACGTGTTCCTCACCATCGTCGTTGGAGTCCCCCTCATCGTCACGGTACGTAGCCTGTTGTATATCAGCGACTTTGAACTCACAATTGGGAGCAGCAATTGCGAAGACCCTTTCCTCGTCACCCCCCGCCCCCCTGGGATGACACGGAGGATACCGAAACATCATCACTGCTCGACCTTGCCCGCATCGGCTTGGTCATGGTCGGTGACACCGGGGGATTCAGCTGCAACAACTGGACGATGTCAGAGGACCCGGACACGGATCGCTACCGCGCTAGGTGCGTATTGTTGGCAGTGACAGTCCAGCTCAAGTCATTAAATCATACATCCAGCGTCTCGCATTCGTTTTCTCCCAGCGGCTCCCTCTCGATCAGCTCCAATGCTAGCGAAGCAAACTTCGTGGGCATGACCGGGGCTCTCTGGGTTGATGTGAACCCTGACACGTCGGTCTCCGATATCGTGCTCACGGTGGACGTGGTTGCCTCGACCGACATGCTTCGGCACATGGTTCACGTCTGCTTTGGTGACTCTGGCAATGACCGAGGAGCCGCGATCTATGTATGTTGAGGCACTTCTGCCCGCTGGCCGCAGTACTGACAGCGCCCCAGGTTCCCAGCCACCTTCCCTCATCTGATTCGGTCGACGTGCAAATCTACCTTCTTTACCCTTCCTCCCCCTCTCTCGACATTAAGAACCTCGTCACATCGCTACCGCTGTATACCCAGGCGTTTGACGGTTTGAGCCCCACGGTGGTATTCGATACTCTCAGCGTCTATGGGTCGCGCGGAGATGTCTGGTGCGATGTGAGTCATGTGGCGCCTTCCCTGCTTCCTCTTCGTCGACTGACACCTTCTCCAGAGCGTGCAGGCGCGCAAGGTTGTGATCCAAAACTCACTTGGATCCATCGGCGGGAATTTCAACGTAACACAGCTCTTGAAGCTGGATACCATCGAGGCGTACGTCTTGACCCACTCCTTGCCTTGTCCTTGCGGAAATTGACTGGTTTTTAGACCTATCAAGGGCAACATCACCCTCACGTATGTGAACACCGATGATGATTCAGGGACGAGCAGTTTGGCCATGTACACCGGGAATAGGTCTGTCCTCCTGCCACGTCGGCATCCTTTCATCTCGCTGACGGTTATTCATAGCGAGATCAATGCGAATGTGACGCTTTACTACAGCGGATCGAGCGACCCACCACCGGAGTACATGATGGACGTGAAAACCTTCAATGACACCCTGACTCTCGACGTCGCATACGATACGTCGACCCCCAATGCCCGATTAGACTTGCGTGCCCAGAACAATTTGGCTCAGTCAACGGTCTTGATCGACGAGCAGTTCACAGGGACCTTCGATCTGCAGACCAAGCTGTCCTCGGCGGAGGTGCTGGAAGGGGACACCTCTTCCCCGGACGCGTATCGCGGGCAGGACCGACGGACGTTTATATACGATACTAGGTCTGCGACGCGAAGAAAGGGATGGGTGGGCTGGGGTGCTCGCCCGGACAAGTGGCAACCCGACCAAGGTCACATCGACCTCGTCTCCTCGTACAGCCCTGTGACTCTACGCACGCGTTCTAGTGACCCATGATGGAGGTCCGTGTTATGTATTCCTACCGAGCGCACTGGGCATATGTACCACTGTATTATACTATACTTATTCACTAGCGGTAATGGCAGAGTATCTGGAATTCGCATGGCTTTGGGGGCCACCGCAGACGTCTGGGCTCGCTGTTGTCGAAGCTTCTGGAGGCTAGCGCGGGCTGGACAAGTGAGGTGTATCGTTTGCGGGGACGTGCGGTGGCGCAGACTGTTGAGGGAAACACCGACTTGCACCAGCGGTTTATGGAATTTTATTCCATAAACCCCCGTTTAATTCCATAAGCCGCTGACGACTCGTTGCGTCGGAGGACCAGGGGGTGCTGTGCGTATCTGTGGGGCATTACTGGCAGAGGGGAGCCCAGCGCGTCGACTGCCAGCGAACGGGTGGCACACAGCCAGCAAGTCAGGTCAATCTCCTGCCAATTCGTGGCAAAATTCGGAATGAACCAGCAGAGCGCGGGAAAAACGAACCTCGAGTCACGTTGCCGGGAAGTATTGCGGCGCTGATGGCTCTCATCCCGCGCTCCATTGTTGGCTGACGGTCATGTCCCTGGTGTGGCCGCACTGCTCTTCCGTGCCCTGCGGCTCAATCGCATACACTCAGCTTTTGGGAATACAGCAACCTTCGCGTCGCCGCATTCCAATTTTTACGGATCCGCCTCCTCATGATGGCGTGATCGTGACCCATCGCGCGCGGTATATAAACCTGCCCGCTCACTACGGCTATTCTCCAGTTCCCCCAGCCTCCTCATCTCGATCAGAGTCCTTCTCCCGCCGCACAGACTACAGCAATGGCCAACGCTCCTCACGGTGGTGTTCTCAAGGACCTGGTCCTCCGCGACGAACCGATCGCCGCTCAGCTTAAGGAGGAGGCCCTCGGCCTGAAGGACATTGTCCTCACTGAGGTACGTCCGATCATGTACAAAATCCTGGACCTTTACTCATTCCCCTCCAGCGCCAGCTCTGCGATCTTGAGCTGATCATCAATGGTGGCTTCAGCCCACTCGAGGGCTTCATGAACGAGAAGGACTACAAGAGGTGGGCCCCTCTACTGCCGAGTCCCCCTTGGCGTGGCTAACGGACTCTGTAGCGTTGTGGACACCATGCGCTTGGCGGATGGCGTGCTGTTCCCCATGACCATTGCCCTCGACGTTTCCCGCGAAGACATCGACAACCTCTCGATCGCGCCCGGCGCGCGCCTCGCCCTCCGCGACCCCCGTGATGAGGAGGCACTCGCGATCATTACCGTTGAGGACGTATACCAGCCCGATCGCGTAAAGGAGGCGGAGAAGGTCTTTGGCGCGGACGACCCCGCGCACCCCGCCGTCGCATACCTCCGCTCGAAGGTCAAGGACTTCTACATCGGCGGCAAGGTGCAGGCGATCCAAGCGCCGCAGCACCACGACTACGTCGCTCTCCGCTACACCCCGACTGAGCTCCGCAACCACTTCAAGAAGCTCGCCTGGAGGAAGGTCGTTGCCTTCCAGACGCGCAACCCGATGCACCGCGCGCACAGGGAGCTGACCGTCCGCGCTGCCCGCCAACGCCAAGCTGTGATGAGCATCCCGTTATATGCAGTTAACGACGATAGCTGATACCCTTCTCAGAACGTCCTCATTCACCCCGTTGTCGGTTTGACCAAGCCGGGTGATGTCGACCACTATACCCGTGTTCGCGTCTACGAGGCGATCATGCAGAAATACCCCAACGGCATGGGTCACCTTGCCCTCCTGCCCCTCGTGAGTGCAATAGTATATCGCTTGGCTCGTTTTTTCCTCACAACCGAACAGGCTATGCGGATGGCTGGTCCTCGCGAGGCCGTCTGGCATGCGATCATCCGTAAAAACTACGGCTGCACGCACTTTATCGTTGGCCGTGATCACGCTGGCCCGGGCAAGAACTCGCAAGGCAAGGACTTCTACGGCCCGTACGACGCCCAGGACCTCGTCACCCAGTTCCACGATGAGCTCCAGATCGAGATGGTGCCGTTCCAGCAGATGACCTATCTCCCGTCCACGGACGAGTACCAGCCGGTCGACTCGGTTCCCAAGGGCGTACAGACCCTCGATATCTCTGGCACGGAGTTGCGTCGCCGCCTGAAGACCGGCGCCCCCATCCCTGACTGGTTCTCTTACGAGTGCGTCCCCTATCTTTCCCGTCCATTCACTTTGCTAACGTACTCTCAGGGCTGTCGTCAAGACCCTCCGCGAGAGCTACCCGCCGCGCACGAAGCAGGGCTTCGTCATCTTCCTCACCGGTCTCTACAACTCCGGCAAGGAGAAGATCGCGAAGGCGCTCCAGGTGACCTTTAACGAGCAGGGTGGCCGTAGCGTCTCCCTCCTCCTCGGTGAGGACGTGCTGGAGAAGGAGCTCGAGTTTACGCCCGAGAACCGCCACCAGAGCACGCAGCGCATTGCGTTCGTCGCTGCCGAGCTCACCCGCGCGGGTGCGGCGGTCATCGCTGCCCCGATCGCGCCGGCGGAGCACTCGCGCGCGGCCGCGCGCGACACCGTCCTCCACCAGGGTGGCTCGGGCGGTAACTTCTTCCTCATCCACGTCGCGACGCCGCTCGAGGAGTGCGAGCGCACGGACCGCAAGGGCGTGTACAAGGCCGCGCGCGAGGGCAAGCTCTCCGGCCTCGCGGGCGTCGACGAGGAGTACGAGACGCCGCTGAAGGCCGATCTCACCGTCGACACCTCGAAGCAGAGCGTGCGCGAGATCGTGCACCAGATCGTGCTCGTGCTCGAGACCGGTGGGCTGCTGTAGATGCCCTCCTGAGTCTTGCTGCTGCACACACATACACGCCCTCCTAGACGCGCAATGAGTTCAAGCTATGTACTATCTATATATACTCGGGATCTGGTTTTGTTGTAGAATTATCGCATGTGTATTTGTGTCGAATAGTAATGCTAGCATCGTACAACATTTCTTTGTTTGAGTTAGCAGTCTGAAGCGCCTGAAGTGGTCGCGAAGGCGGAGGCAATCGAGAAGTTGACCCATGGTCGGAAACCGGGCCGGACGCGCGAGATGGATCAGTAATTTTGAGGACATGGCGATTGTGATCAGAGTTGGCGGCGTAACTGCTGCTTCACTTTTACGATGGAGGAGACGCTGGCAAAAATCCGAGTGCACACGACGTCGGCCGCACCGGCGCACAAGACGCCTGCGACGCTGCTCGTCGCCGTCGAGTCCACCATCCGCGACCAGAAACTCGAGCCAACACCGACCGCATACCTTGGCCTCCTCCTCACGACTCTCAGTGGCACCCTCGAGCGGAAAGATATGTCATTCAATGAGGGGGACACGCTTCCAGCTGAACTGTACCTGCTTGCTCTCGTTGCACCCTTCGTCCCCCAGCCCGTCGTCCGCGCCAAGCTCAGCACGATCATCTCCCTCACCGCACCGCTCTTCCCCCACCTCACTCCCCACGCTGCTGCCCTCCGCCACCAGCTCACGATCTACGATTTCGTCTTGCAAGCCCTCGATCGGTCCCAACTGGACGCACAGGGCGTCCGCCAGGTCTTCGCCTCCATCCTGCAGCTCTGCACCGATCCCCGACCTAAGATACGCAAGAAGGCGGCCGAGGTCGTGCGCAACGTGTCCAGCCATCCCCCCTCGCCACTTGTGCAGCACCCCTATGGAGAGCGTGTCGCGGAGTGGGCGAAGGCGCAGTTGACGGAGACGAGCACGAAGCCTGTGTTCCATGGCAAGGGCAAGCAGACTGGCCCCGATCCGGCGGACGCAGCGATCTACGTGCTGCAGGTCCTGCGCCCCGTTATCCCCTTCCTTCCTCCTACTGTGCGTCACCTATCTCACCGGCTTAAGTTATCACTGACCCCTCACGCAGACCCTCCCCGAGCTCACTACCCTCGTCCTCCACCTCCCCATCCTCGGCAACAACTTCCTCTCCCAAGCCGCCTACCACACCCTCGCCGACATCTTCCGCCTTCCCTTCGATGATGATATCCGTGGCGTCGGCGCGCAGGTCCCCGATGTCCTCGCCGCGGTCCTAGCTTCCCCGCCCCCGCGCACCAACTTCGGCCTCACCTCCGCATGGCTGCACGTCCTCGGCAGCGGTATGCGCGCTTTGCATGCGACTGCTCCATCAGCGTGTGCGAAGGAGCTCACCCACGCCTGGAAGGTCGTCTGGCGCTCCTTAGAGTCCGATGACACCTCTGTGCGCCGCTCCGCCGCGCAGGCTCTTGACGATCTTGCTGCTTGCTTCTCGCCCGAATTCATCGAGCCCGCCTTGTCAGGCTCCCCAGACGTCGCCCTCCGCAAGATCATCACCCAGGCCGAGAAGGCCCTCGACAGCATCGCCTACGCGAAGGCGATCCCGGAGGTGCTCTCCATCGCCTCCTCGCTCTTGGTCAACCTCCAGTACCGCCCCGCACCCGGCGCACCGACTGCAGCGCAGACGCTCATGATGCCGATGATCAAGCACATCGGCGACCTGCGCACGCAGAAGAACTTTGAGTACAAGGAGGCCGCGGATAGCACGCTCTCAACCGCCATGCGTGTCCTTGGTCCGCACGTCCTGCTCGACACCCTCCCGCTCAACTTGGAGCCTGAGGACCGGTACGTTCATCCCTGCCAATCTCTGAATACCCTCTAATACACACCCACAGCTCCGCCGGCCGCGAGCCTCGCGCCTACCTCCTCCCGCTCCTCAACCAGCCGCACCCTTCCCCCCTCTCCCACTTCGTCAGCTACTTCGTCCCGCTGAGCGAGCGCATGTTCGATCTGCAGCAGAAGGCCGAGACCGCCGGCCGCTCGTCCGAGGCGAAGGTGTGGAGCGTGCTCGTCGCGCAGGTGTGGGCGGGCTTGCCTGGGTACTGTGCGGGTGCGACCGACTTGAAGGAGGGCCTCTCGCAGCAGTTTAGTGCGTTGCTGTCGCAGCTGCTTTACACGCAGAGCGAGTTGCGTCCGTCCATACTGCGCGCGCTGAAGACCCTCGTCGAGTCGAATGTTTCGCGCGCGGAGAGCGAGGAGACTACCCCTGGCGCCATCTCGAAGGAGGAGGCGCAGGCTAACGTCGCATTCTTGCGTACGCAGGCAGCCAGCTGGCTTGCCGTACTCTTCAACGTCTTCGGCAGCGTGCAGCCCGACTCGCGTGGCATGATTGGCGACTGCATCACCGCTTGGGCGTCTATCACGCCGGAAAGTGTGCGCCCTCATCTCCATCTAATAGTCGGCGCCCCATATACTAATGCAAATCTCGCAGGACATCAGCACCGCCTTCGCGAACGTCTTCCAGCTCATCAAGGCCAACCTCAAGAAGGACGCCAACGTCGTGATGGCCACCCAGGACATCGTCGTTATTTTGCTGCCCTACCTGCCCTCCAGCGATGCGGAGCCACTGTTCGCGTTCTGTCTGACCGGTGATGTGCTTGGGCATACGGAGACAGGGGTGCAGAAGCGCGGGTACAAGATTTTGTCGAAGTTGGTTGCGGGAGGCAAGGTCAGCATTGACGCGGAGGCCGTCCTCAAGCAGCTCGATGAGCAGGCGGATTTGCTGGCGCCTGCAGCGAAGAAGGTGAGTGGGGCTTACCTTTGACACATTGCACGAGCTGACCTTCAATGAAGGACCGCTTCAACCTGCTCTCCGGTCTCGTGCCCCTTTTGCCCTCGACTGCCATGCACGCGATCCCCGCACTCATCCCCGAGGCCGTGCTCGGGACAAAGGAGCCGTCAGAGAAGGCGCGTCTCGCTGCGTTCGACCTTGTGCTTGCCATGGGCCGCAAGATGAGCGAGGGCGGCGTTGTGAAGCGCAGCCTTATTGATGGGATGGATGAGGATGAGGCCCCGGACGCGAAGGCGAGCATTGAGGAGTATATCACGATGGTCGCTGGTGGGCTTGCGGGTGCTACGCCGCACATGATTAGTGCGACCGTGACTGCGATCTCGCGGCTGGTCTTCGAGTGGAAGGGTATGTATTCAGTCATCATCATTCACACCTTTCTGACTATTGCTTTAGATCAACTCTCCCAAACCATGCTCGACGAGCTCCTCCAGACCCACATCGTCTTCGTGCGCTCCAACAACCGCGAGATCGTTAAGAGCGTCCTCGGCTTCGTTAAGATCGCCGTCCACACCTTCCCCGTCGACATCGTCCGCCCGCACCTCCCCGAGCTCGTCCCCGCGCTCCTCTCCTGGTCGCACAACCACGCGAACCACTTCAAGCT
>JAMQCK010000216.1:0-36592 GCA_024196135.1 Pleurotus ostreatus/Saccharomyces cerevisiae fusant | reverse complement strand
GCGCGCGCCACATGTCTCGGGTGTGGGCAGGGTGCTGATCCCGCGTTTTCGCAGGACCGCAAGTACTTCGACTCGGGCGACTACGCGCTGTCGAAGGCCGGTGTAGCCCCGCAGAGCACCGTCGGCACGGCGATCCCCAACCCCGAGAAGTGAGTCCGATCGCATCCCATCTCATGCCTTTTCGCGGCGCATCCTGCCCTTCATTGTGTTTACGTCCGCACAGCATCCCTCACGCATCGTCCCCCTCCGGCAACGGGCACAACAACGGCCTGTCCACCTCGCCCACGAACCCCACGAGCCCCATCAACAAGGAGAGCGGCCGCGCTCTCGACGACGCGCCGCCCAAACTCGACGACGCTGCCCCCAAACCCGACGACGAGCCGCCCAAGTCGCCCGTCGCCCAATCTGCGGTCGAGGTCGGCGGTGATTAGGCGCTGGCTGGCCAGCTCACGACCACGGGACGCACACACGACCACGGAACGCACACACGACGCATGACCCATCTCTGTACCTTACTTGCCCACCTAGTCCATAGTTCCAGACCTGCCCGCGGCGTCGCGTCGTCGCGCTGTTGTCTCCATACGTATCGATTACGGGCAGGGCTGTAGTTATGTGCTCGCCTCCCTCCGCTAGTGTGCGCGCCCTCCTCTGTTGTGTGTGCGCATTCTTTCGTTGTGTGCGCCTCCCTCTACCGTGTGTGCGCCTCCTCCACTGTGTGTGCGCATCCCTCCACTGTGTGCGCCTCTCCCTCCATGCTTTTCTCTCCTACCACCATGCTTGACGGAATTGTACCATTACGCTGCGATATGGGGACGTGTACGTTGAGGAAGGAGTCCTTACTATGGGAATGCATGGTTTTCACGAAGGACCTTCGATGATGGCGAATACGGATGGAATATGGTGACGTAGTGCGCGAGTCAGCATTGCTCATAGCCCTGCCACGCGAGAGGGGTGTTGTGGGCGCCGCCGTCAAGCCTTCTTCACTTCATTTCGACTCGAGCACGGCTTTCAGGGTGGACGCTGGTCTCAATATCTGTGCCAGTGTTCTAGGACAGTGGGAGCACGGCGTTAAAGAAGTCTGCATCGCGAAGGGGGATGATTGGTCTGACTGTTCGAGTCGCGGTTCATTGTCCTGCACATCTATGCCAACAGCCGGACTCGGTACACTCGCCAGCCCACAAAGCGGGCGGCGAGAAACCATTTTCCCGCTCAGAAAGCGCAGATTCCGCGCTTCGGATATGGATATCAAGGTGCACTCGCGTACAAAAAGTCCAGGTAGCGCAGCGGGTTAACATCCTAGACCAAGTCGCTTGGCCCCAGGTCCTGCAAAGGGTTGACCTCGCTTTCGGAGATGAGCGGTTGGCTATGGTTCGCGCTGGCCGAGCACCATAGTAATAATGTCCCTAGTTGCCGGTCTTATCGTCGAACAGTTATTCATGCTTTTTTCTGCCTGGCTAAGAAATATTATGGCCGAAAATCATCAATCATGCCCTAGAGAAAGCACAGGACAACCACCAACACGCCGCTCAAAAGTCGTGTTGCTGGGTTCGTTTGCCCGAGTTTCACGCGAAGAACAGCATAGCTCATGATTGCAGCATGTATACAGCTTTCAGAGAGTATTTGCCCTATTTCCAAGCCCTCAAGTCCACCGCGTTAGCCTTTTCCACCATACGGGGATATCGTGAGAAGCAACCTGAGGTTGTGGGTCCACCACTTGACGAGGATGGAAAGTGCCGACAGCTGGGCATCTAAGTCTGAGGTCTAGAGGCCCGCGAGGACGAGCAAGGTGTGCCTAAGCTCTCACTACAAGGTGCGCCGATACGCTTTGCTATGATACATCACTTTAAGGCTTTACAGGCAAATACAGCTGAGTCCAATCCTCTCCCAGTGCAGCTCCAGATATATCTATAGAAACATGAGGCTGGGCCGACGGTATCAGCGCTCGATGATGAGGTGAGAAGACGAATGGTAGGGGGCGAAGGTGTCTGGGTATCCATAGAATGCGCGATAGATCCAAGTCAGACTCATCCTCGTCGTCGGGCAAGTCCATCTGGTCCATGCCGACGAGGTCCACTATCCAGTCGAAGCACACATCGACGCCGGATTGAATCCAGCCTGAAGTGCGCTTGAAGTCGAGCTGCGAAGCGATCTCATAGGTAGAGTCGTCTTGCAACATGTCGACATCGTCGCTTGTGGGCACACTCCATATGCGGATCGTATGATCGGCAGAGCCCGAGACGATCGTCTTGCCATTTGGAGAGAACGCCACAGAGGTCACTGAGCTGTCGTGTCCTCTCAGCGACTCCGCTATCGGTTCCCACATCCCTGCATCCCAGACTATAATGGTGCGATCGCTAGAGCCAGATACAATCCGCTTGCCATCCGGCGAGAACGCGACTGAGTTAACTTCTCCGAAGACAAGGTCTCCAGCTCCAAAATCGCCGTGGTCGTGCTCTGTGAGTGCGTCTCCGACTTGCTTTCTTGTCGCCACATTCCAGATACGGAGGGTCTGGTCATGCGAGCCGGAGACGACGTGCTTGCCGTCTGGGGAGAACGCGACCGACGCTACGGATGCTTCGTGCCCGACTAGCGGCTCTCCTAGTTGCTTTCGTGTTGCCATGTCCCATAGTCGGATGGTATGATCATGCGAGCCAGACGCAATGAACTTACCATCGGGCGAGAAAGCGACGCAAGCCACGCCGCCACCATGTCCCTTGAGCTCGCCGACGCTGTCGCCCGTCTTCGCATTCCAAAGACGGACGGTGCTATCCTGCGAGCCGGACGCGATTAACGTGCCGTCAGGCGAGTAAGCCACAGCAAGTATATGACCGCGGTGGCCATTAAAACCTTGCGGGGACTGCTCCCCTGTCTCGGCGTCCCACAGCCGGATTGAGCCGTCGCTGGAGCCGGACAGCAGGCGGTTACTATCCGGAGAGAAGGCGATGCAGTTCACCTGCGCTGTATGCCCTTTTAGAGGCTGGTCGATTTGATGACATGTCGCTACATCCCATAGACGCACGGTGCAGTCGATTGAGCCGGATGCTATGCGCTTGCCATCCGGGGAGAAGGCGACGCAATTGACCCAGTCGGTGTGACCGGCAGCTCCGTTGAATGACAATAGTGATGTTGTCGCTTCGCCATTCGCATGGGTGGAAATTTTTGGCCTGTCGTCGCCCAGAAGCTGAACCGTCTGTGCGTCCCATATGCGAATCGTTCGGTCTTCCGAGCCAGAGACGACGGACTTCGCATCCGGCGAGAAGGCGACTGACATAACGGAAGCATCGTGACCTTGCAGAGTCGCGCCAACCTGCTGAGCAGTGGCCACGTCCCAGACACGTACAGCAAAGTCTTACGAGCCAGACACGAGATGTCTGCCGTCCGCCGAATATGCGACCGTCCATACATGATCGTCATGCCCTCTGAAGGGCTGACAGACCCGTCGACCAGATGCAACATCCCATACGCGGACGGTGCGGTCGGCGGAGCTGGAGGCAATGTGCTTGCCGTCGGGGGAGAACACGAGGACGTTGACGTTGTCTGTGTGGCCTGCAAAGGTATGAACGAATCTGGGTACGGCGGTGATATCCCAAAGTCGGATGGTACGATCCCAAGACGCTGAGACGAGGTACTTGCCATCCGGGGAGAACGCAACAGACGTGACGTTGTTGGTGTGCCCTTTCAACGCCTCACCGACACGGCGTCCAGTCAGCGCGTCCCATAAGCGAACCGTCCGGTCGTGCGAGCCGGTCACGACACGCCGACTGTCCGGAGACAACGCGACGCACTCTATCCAGTCATCGTGCGTCGTGACCGTCGCGCCTATTTGCTGCCCAGTATTCAAGTCCCAGACCTTGATCGTGTGGTCCTTCGCGCAAGACACAACTTGCGACCCATCGTGCGCGAGACATACAAGGGTGACATCGTCATGCTTTACCACGAAGGTGTCGCCGATCTGCCGCGCAGTCGCTGCGTCCCAGACGCACACCGTGTCGTCCTTCAGGCGTGACAAGACGCGGCTGCCATCCGGCGAGAACATGACCTGGTATGCGCCTTTGCCGGCGTTGATGAGCGAGCGCTCAGCCGCGGGCCAGTCGTCCTCTATCGCTTGCTCAGATACGCCTATGAGGCGACTGAACATCGGCCCGTAGATTCGGCGCACATGCGAATTTCGAGGCACAAAGACCAGTCCGCTAATGTAGACCTGAGGCGCAGAGGCAACGATGCCTTCCCTGAAGCGGATGAAGAACTTGAGGTAATCCGCCACGAGCTCTTCGTAGTCGGACACACCATACGCCTGCACGCAATTGGAGTCAGCATCATACCGCACACGAGGACCCTCACTCACCCTGCTCCACGCCAAATAGCTCTGCAACTCTGATATGGCCGCCTCGTCTGCTTGCAAGAGGCTGCAGGCCTCGAGCCAAAACAGGTAGCCGCGACGCAGGAAACGCTCGACTGCAGGGTAGATGCGCGGGGAGATATTTTCTATCAGTGATAGGTGAGCTAGGACTTCGCGGGCTAAAGTAGATACGTACCTGCACGGGCACTTGAGCTAAGCTCTCGATGACTGCCCGTAGAACGGCAAGCGTACTGCAGGCTCAAGCTCATGTTCTGTTCGATGCGCTCGGGAAGGTCGGCAATATCCTCATTGAGCGAGAACGAAGTGGGCAGCTGGCAGATATTGAAGCGCAGCTCGCCGTTCAAAATGCACAGACACGCATCCGCCAGATCCGCATGCGACTCGGCTCGCAGATCAATGGCGAAAGGCCCACCCGCACTCGCGTCCAGAAGGAAGTCCCGAAACGACGTATGGAGCGGACGAACGGGCTGATCGTGCTCCTCGACCGTGCCCATCAACAACGATCCGAGCCCGCTCAGGATATCCGCCACCTCCACCCCCGGAAGCAGCACGCCAGCAAACCCAGCAAACACCGCCCGCCGTTGCGGACTTTGCACAAGAAGGATCCACGTCAGGATGCGGCGGTAAACCTCCATCCCCTCCTCATCCTCCGCATCGAAGTGCATCTCCAGGATCGCGCGGTACGTCGTATACAGCGCCTGCCCCGGGGCTCGCATCACGCGGGCGACGAGGTCACCGCGCGGGGCGGCGCGCTTCGGGCTTTTGACTTTGGTGAGCTCGCGGCAGAGGAGCGCAGCGCACTCGAAAAGGGTCTGCGCGGCCCTCGCGACGTCGTCGGCCATGTGCGCGACGGGCGTTCCCGTCAGCCTCTCGCGCACGAAGAGGCGGATGTCGTTTTCGGTGCCGCGCGCGTCGTCGATGGAGGAGAGGGTGATGGGGAGGCTCTGCGACGAGGCGAGGTAGGTGCGGATGTCGTCGTCCGGGCGGCCGGTGATGAGGAAGCGAACATTATACGGGAGGCGGTCAGTGAGGATGCATTGCCGGAGGCACTCGAGGAGCGTGCGGCGCTCTTCGGCGAGCCTTGTACTCCGCGCCTCGTCGATCGCATCCGAGTCCAGGCACTCGTCAAGCGCGTCGATGACGAAGACGACGGGGACGAGGACCGTATCGTCCGCACCCAACAAGTCCATGACCAAGTGCCCCATCTGATCCTTGATATCGCGCGTACCCAGATCGTCCGGATCCATCTTGCACAGCTTGTCGTGGTAGGCCTTGTTCCTTCTCGCCAGCTGGACGCCGAGCGTTGGGAACAGCTGATAGGCTTCGCGGTCGCGCGTGGTTCGGTCGAAGGCAAAGAATGGGGTAAGGGCGCCCGAGGCGCGCAACCGCAGGGCAACAGCGTGCGCCACCGCTGACTTACCCTTGCCCGCAGCGCCGTATAGGAAGTAAGCGCGCTTGCCATCGGGGTTGAAAGCCCAATCTTCAATCTCGCGAAGCAGCTCGACGCGCGTGCCGGGAGCGCAGCTTTTCATTGAACCGGGCTGGACGTCCTTCGCGGCGGGTAAGGAGCCTAAGATCCTCTCGTCGACTGTGTGCACAAGAGTTCAGCGAGGGTGAAGGACTAACATGAAAAAAACCTTACCAAGTTCTTTCGCCAGCTTCTCCGTCCTGAAGACAGCCAGCTGCGTATCCAGATGCCCCTTCGTCTCCACCTCGAATATAAACGTTTTCAAGCTCTTCGACAGCGATTCCACCCGCTCGCTCGTTTCCGTCG
Organism: Pleurotus ostreatus/Saccharomyces cerevisiae fusant; assembly: GCA_024196135.1. Classification (NCBI taxonomy): domain Eukaryota; kingdom Fungi; species Pleurotus ostreatus/Saccharomyces cerevisiae fusant. Next base: position 30,458 of record JAMQCK010000216.1, on the reverse strand, counting down.
ATAGTCTCTTCACTATGGTTTGGGTTCTGTCAGGACACAGTCCATCGCTTACCCCTGCCAGAGACACTTACCCACCCCCACCCCACTCAACGACCTTACAAAAGCCAAGCAGCAGTAGATCTCCATAATCAGCGCATCGCGCGTCTCCCGCTGCTTCTCCCTCTGCTCCTCGAACTGGGGATCGTCGCGGTCGATGGTGACCTGGATGGCCGCGCTTATGTCGTCGATGAGGGCGAGAATGGCGTCGTTGCGCTTGAGGCGGTCGCTGAAGGCCTGGGGTGGGGGTTAGCGTAGCTCGCATGATTGAAAAGTTTCATGGTCAGAAAACGAGCGTGCGTAGTTGGATTACTCACCTCGAATCCGAGGTTCAGGAGCGAGATGACCATCTTTGCGCGAGGGTCCATCTATAGTCTCTTCAGCAACAAAACTCGACTTATAACAGTGATGTGAAGGGTCGTACCTCCGACAACACATCCCCAATCGCCAGCAACGCCCTAACATGCCTCTCCATCTTCGTCCACTTCTCCGGAAAAGTCAATGGTTCTGCGAGCTCCTTCGTATCGATCTGTCCCATTCTCTCCACCTTGACGTCGAGCGCCAGCCGAGGAGGCTGGCTCAGAAGAGATATGTCGACGATGTTGAGGGTTACTTGGGGATCAAAGGTTAGATGAATGCACGTAAGGTCGAGTATTGCAGGCACGTCGAGAAGATGGGTATAGCGCGTGCGCAGCGGGACACAAGCAAATGATAATTGAACGAGATGGATGACGAACCGGATACTGGCTGCTTCTTTGTTGCCAGCGCCTTCATTTCGCACTCTTTTGAGGCGAGGAGATCGTCTTTGCCCTTGCTTCCTCCGGCATAAAGGGCGACCATGAGCTTTGACGTTCCTCGGGCAGAGCTAATTCAAGTTGTACGTCAGTAAATGAAGGTGTGAAGGTGACGAGCTCGGCCACAATTCCCCGAGATGCGTCTGACTCACAAGTCTATAGAGACTTCCTTCTCGCCGAGGTCGCAGCGCTTGCTTTCGTTGTTTGCTGATGCGGGCCTCTTGCCTTCGTTCGCTGGTACGGGTTTCATACCCTCCGAGTCGCCATCCTCGAGGGTGAAGGTAGCGTATATTTTCCTATAATTGGCCTTCTTGTCCTTGGACTTCCCACCACCGAAATCCAGGTGCAAAGCTCGCGCGAGCCTGCTCACTTTCTTCGCGGGTATCTGGGGGAGGAAGCTGGGACTCGGAAGGTCTGTGAGGTGGTAGTCAGGAAAGCACTCTTGCAGCCATCAATGGGAGACAGTGGGAGAAAAGAGGTGATCCTCTAATTGAGGCCTACTCACATCTCAAATTATACAACGCCGGGCGGTCAGCGCTAGGCTGCCCGTTCGCCTGTCCCGGGCTAGCAGCCTTCAAATCCGCCCCCTTCAGAGCTGGCGCCATGATGAGCGTCAAGAACAGGCAGTCTTCGTATGCCCCAGTACAGGCATCCTCATTTGCACCCCTGTTGCAGTTGCAGCTGATGCAGCTTGTTCATCTCGCCCTGTTGCGCCCTGGCCATGGGACGTTTCCCGCGGCAGCCGTACCGGGCGCGCGCCCTGGCTGCGCTGATCAAGCGGTATTGATATCGATGCTTGGTGTATCAGGAGCTCGCTGTACAAAGCTTTACATAGACAAGAAATTATTGCGCTGAGGGAAAGGCAACATCGTTCACATGAAAGTTAGGCAGAAGGCGCGGACGCAGTGCGCGGTAAGCGGCCGTGGGAAATTCAGCAAAATAGTGCAAGCGCGGACAAATATGGACAAGCAAAGCGAGCGCCACCGTCGGATTCTGAGATTCCATAAACCAAGCTGTAGCAATATGATTGTATACGGCAAAGCACGACTAGATATACAGTAACATCGCCCGAAGGTATAGATCGGAATACAAGTGCTCTTAGAGGGCTTCGGTGTGTGGTGTTACTTGCTTGCAAATGCAATGAGGTCGCGCTTTCCGCCCAGCTCAGGCGGGAGAACGGCGCGCGGCGTCCGTCCGGCTGCGCAGCATTCTCTGGGTTGAACTGGCGAGCACATCACGAGAGGGCAGCTATCGAAAGCGCTCTGATGATGGGGCCGGATCCGGCGCTGGGCTTGCAATCATATCGTACAATGCCTTGTTTAAGGAGGGTAACGCTGGAGCAGACGTTAAGAGACGTACACAGATGAAGCAAGATAGGCGCGCACCTCATTGAGCATTGAGCAACCTCACTCCTCTTCCTCTCTCTTCTTCTCCTTCGCCGCGGGCGTGGTAGCAACAACATGATGCCCTCCAGTACCGGGAATACCAGCCACAGGAACGTCTTCGCTCGTCGCGGTCACATCGCCAGCATTGGGTCCACGCATCATTTCGTGGAAAGCTCCCCATAGAGCAGCAACGGTGTCGTACTCCTTCGTCATGCCAAGGGCTTCCTCGAGATGTCGGTTGAGTCCATTGGTAGAGGAGAGAAGGGACTCCAGAGACTATAGGACAGTCATGACAGCGTGAGCGCAAGAGTAAGGAAAGCAGTCGAGAGGAGTCGATCAGATCAAGGTCGATTCTGCCTGTTCCAGTGCAACTCACGATAGCGATCTCACGCGAGAGGCGCTCCCGCTCCCTAGTGAAGAAGGACTGATCATCTTCAGGTCGCGATATAGACATGGCTCAGAGTGTTTGTCTGTTGGTGGTCTTGTGCAACGGCGGCGGCGCGCGACACGCAGCGTCACATCGTGACAGGACGCGCCGCGATCGCGATCTACAACATTACATCCACCGTCATGGACGCGCTACGCGACGAGCTCAAGGAAAAGTTCGGTGACGACCTCGCCAACAACAACGAGCTGCTTGATGAAAGTGCGCATACGTTTCCCCGTCTCCGCACCAACTTCATTGACCACGCCCCCCATCCAGGTGTCCAACTCTGCACCCACCACGGCCTCGACGCCGACAGCTTCCTCTGGAAATGGGAGGCCATGAAATGGGAGATGGGCAAGGACATCCGCGGGAAACCGCCCGCCTTTGACGCTGACAAGCTCAACGCCATCCGCGCCAGTCTCCACCGCAAGCTCGCGGACGAGGAGCGCCAGCGCGCGAAGACGCGTGCGCCGGCGGCGACGAGGGGCACGCCGCGCGCACTACCTGGAATGCGCGCGATGGGCATAAGCTCGAGCGGCTCGCGCCCGCTGCCCCCTTTTGCTCAGCGCGGCAGGGCGGCGCCGGTGAAGGCGGAGCCCATGGACGTGGATATGCCTGTGGCTGGCCCGAGTTCGACTTCGTCTACAATCGTGGGCACAAGTAGCTCGGCGAGGGCTGCACACTTGCACTTTGTGGGCCCGGACATGAGTGAGGCGGCGAAGAAGGCGAGGGCTTGTGAGTGGTCTATTTCCTGGTCATGGATGCGTCTTGCTGATCTGTTTTTCTCCCTCCCTCAATGGACTCCGTTGTCCACGAATATTCTCCTCTTACAACGGCATCTTCGCCTTCCTCTGTCCCTTCGCGTTATCCCACCCCAAGATCGCTACATGTACTCCACCATCCACGACCGCTCCATCGCCCTCGACGACCGCATCGAGGCCTTCGTGAACCTCATCCAAGACCACTACGGGATCGGTCCACCTGAGGATCCAGCCTCAAAATCATCCGTACGTCTTCTCAATCCCTTTCCATTTTTTCTCTTACTTCGCCACCCTTGTCTTATATTACCTCCGACGCGCATCTTGATCTTCCTACGCCCGTCAGCCCTACCTCTGCTCTTTGGTTAACCGTCTCGCAGGACCTCACACTCGTCGTCGGGCGCATCACTTCCGACACCGACGGGGCCAAGCTCGCCGACAGTACTCTGCGAATTGAGACCGCCCGCTACCTTGGTGTAGTGGGCGGCGCCCCACTACGGCTTGCGGAGGGGTTCAGGGTGGTGGGGAGGGCGAGTGGGGGGGCTCAACCCGCGGTCGACAATACTTCGGCCCTTTCACCAAGCGCGCAGGCCGGTGAAGGTAATGCAGAAGCGAGTCAGGAGTCAGCTAATGCAGAAGCGAACGGTGCGGATCAAGAGTCAGGTAAGTGCGCATGGCGATTTGTGACCGTGGCCCAACTGATTCGCGAATGACCCTCAGAATCCAGCACACCCTCGCAAAAGAAGAGCAAACGAACGCCCGCACCTATCGTCACCATCCCCGGGGCGCCGTTAGCCCTGTTCCCGGGCGCGATTGTGGCGTTGAGGGGCAGGAATGGCGCAGGGACATTTGTGGCGGAGGAGGCATTGGTGGTGAGTATTGCTTCTCCATTCACGCTCTTGCATCCCGAGGCGTATCGTCCCGCCTCTCATCCAGAACTCGACTGACACGTCCCACAGCTGCCCCCACTCCCCCCACCACCTGGCTACTTCACCTCCATCCCTTCCGGTCTCGCACCGAACCCGTCATCCTCAACACTTTACCCTACCCCTTCGTCTTCCTCCTCCGCCCCTTTCACCATGGCCGTATTCGCCGGTCCCTATACGCCAGATAGCGACCTAAACTTCGCGCCTTGGCAGAGCGCGCTCGCATCGCTGCGGGAGGAGGCGGTGGATGTGCTAGTTTTGGTGAGTGGGCAGTTGCTTAATATGCTCTTTCGGCCTATGCCCTCGTTGAGAGAATCAATCGCCTGCGTATCCTTTGGTCCACTGGCGCAGCGATACACCCTTACTAACCCATCCCTTTCAGCTCGGCCCCTTCCTCGACTCTGCGCACCCGCTCATCAAGACGGGTGACGCGGACGAACCGCTGCATCGCATGTTCCTCCGGCGCTTCCTAATGCCACTCAGGCGGTGGCTGAATGGGGTGGGCCCGGTTGGCGGTACTAACGAATCGACTCCTGGTGAAGGTACGTCTGAGTCCAGTATCTGCTGTGCGTTGGGAGGGCCTCATTGATATGAATACGACAGACGCAGGCGAAGGAGAAAGCAAGCCCGCAGGCAACAAGGGTGGCCGCCTCGCATTGCTCATCCCGAGCGTGCGCGATGCGCTGAGCAATCACTTGACGTTCCCGCAGGCGGAGCTGGCTGGGTTTGAGGCGTTTGATGAGGTGAGTGCAAGGGTTTTTCCTTCTGGGCTTTTTGGCGCACAAGGGAGGGATGCAATTAGCTGGCGGGCTTGCTTTATTAACCCACGCCCTCCTCCCTCCTGGGACTTCATCGTCGCAAGTGACATTTCAATGACACTCGTTCCAGCGCATCCGCTTTCTGCCCAACCCGGCGCGCTTCGCGATCAATGGCGTCTCCTTCGCGGCCACGTCGGCGGAGACGGTGTTCCACTTGCAGGTGAGCAGAGTTCATGACAACTCATGCCCTCATCCCCAAATGAGCACGACTGATACTCTGACTAGGCCGAACGCCTCCTCAAGCGCGGCGCAGGACCTCCCGAGGCGGGTGACCCGGTCGCAAACTTGTACAGGGTAATGCTGGAGCAAAGGAGGTGCGCTGCGTCTCTCCATTCATCTATCCTCGTCGGCCCCTCTGCAAACATCCTTCTGATCACCCATCTCTAGCTTCTATCCCCTCTTCCCCGGCCCATACCCCCAAGACGTACACCTCGACGTCGCGCACTTGAGTGGGCTGACGATAGGGACGACGGACTCGCCGGAGAAAGCGAAGCCCAATGGCGCACGCAAAACCGAGAGTGAGGGCGTCAAGGATCTGTCAGGCGACGGGGAACCTCGCCCTTGGGAACAGACTGCGCCGGACGTGCTCATCGTGCCGACGAGGCTGAAGGAGATGGCGAAGGTGAGTGGAGTATCGTGGCGTTTGAATACCCACTTTTTGTGAGTGTTTGTGAATGGATTTGCTGACGCTTTTTCATCGTCAGCGCGTCACTACAATGTACCCCGAATCATCCGCGGCTGCTCCGACGAGCTCATACACCACACTGGCCGTGAACCCGTCGTATGTTGCCAAGGGTCGGCATGCAGTCTTGCAGGTGAACCCCGGGGCGACGGGTGAGGGGAGGGTGCAGGGAGAGGTGAAGACGCATTAGGGACTGTAATTATGGTGAACCAGATATGTAAGAACCAGCCAAGTTACCAGCGTATCGTCCATATGTCTGCGCTCTGTTCTGAGTGTACTAGAGCTCTATGTCAAGCCTGTCCGTCGGTGCCACTTGGTACTTTTGTGGCCAGCACGGTCATCGTCGCTGACAGCGATCAAGTCACTTTCCCACGCCATCGCTCTGGCTCCTCCCGTCATCCTCTCAGTGTGCTCGTTAGACGGAAATCTTCCCATCCTCGGGCCCCTCATCTAACGACCCGACATGTCCAAATACGCACCTCATCGCTCCTCTAACTCTCGACCTCGCGCCACTCCGAGCACCGTCTGCCAAAAATGCCTGGGCACGGGCCACTTCATCTTCGACTGCAAGGGCTCGCGGCCCTACGTCAGCAGACCATCGCGAACACAACAGCTGGAGCAGGCAAAGGCGCTAGCGAAGAAGGGCGGGCCCTCCGCACTGAAAGCGTTAGGCGCGACTCCAAGCGTTGAGGTGCCCGAGGAGTTCAAGCGGAAGGAGGGGACGGCGAATAAGATTCTGGAGCAGAGGGAGAAGGAGCGGAAGGAGCGAGAGAGGAAGGAGGCGAAGGATAAGGGGAAAGGGCAGGATGGGGCGAAGCCGCGGAAGAGGGCGAGGAGGTGCGTGGGCTGGTGCTATTTCGTGGGGTTCGCGTGCTGACCAGATTTAACAGAGACAGCAGTGCGTCAAGCGCGTCAGATTCGGATTCAGATAGCGATTCGTCGAGCTCGGGGTCGTCGAGGTCGTCAGACTTAGACTCGGACAGCGAGTCGGATTCGGGGTCGAGCGCATCGTCGTCCTCGCGCGGGCGCTCGAGGGATCGCAAGCGTCGCAGATAGATGGTGTTGACCCCCAGTTCTGCGCTGACCTTCGCGCTCCCCGTCAAGCGCTCTATCACTCACCGGCGCTTACATCTTCCCTCGCAAACGCACACACGACGGAAGTTAAACACGTCAGCTTTCGCCAGACGGACATCAGAACGCGTACCCTTCGCCTACATGAGTAGTGTTTTACCCCGCATATCCCTTGTATAACCACTATCTGACGCGGACGAGTCGACCGTCAAGGCGAATTTGTGGCCCGCTACCTTCATCCTGCTTCAATCACTCCGCGCAAATGTGGAGATTTCGGCGAGCACCCCTGCTACAAGCAGGAGCCCGAACACATGCGGTACGCCAGTACAACCTTCTCCCTCCAGTTGCAATTGTTCCCCATTCAGTTGACAGTGGGTGCACAAAACGCAGGCTCTGACCGCTGATCATCGTTGAGCTCGCCCACCCTAGTATTCTCCTTCAGGCCACAATAACTCACTTTCCAGGTCAAAATGCTGAACTCCGTGCTCGCGCACGCATCGATTGTTCTCAGGTATTCTATTGCTTGTCTTTCGGCGTTCTATTGACTGACGCCCACGTTCAAAGACCAGTTTACACTCCTTTCATCCAATGTACAATGGATCACACACACCTTGCTATTGTTCCCTCCGGGGTAGCAATGTGGGTGTCGCCTACGAGTGGGCGCCAATATGCATCCTCCTGGGGCGCAAGGTTCCTTTCGAGGCTTGGGATGCTGATTCCAAAGCATGCCATCGTAGGAAAGCAGTGCAAAGCGCACAGACCATCCGGCGATGCTAACGCGAAGGTACGTGCGTGGGAGGAATTTGTACATGTGTTGGCGCTGAGAAGACTCGAAGGGAATGGTTTATAAGGCTGGCATTGGTAGCCTTTCCTCTCATCAACACATCCCTCTCCTCACTCTTGAGCCATAGGCCTCAGGACGCGCCACGAATCGACAAAGCATATAGCCAGTCGATAGGTTAACTGTCTCGTATCTTCATCTATACACCGACGAGCATCCCCCTCCAATACCAAATCCCACCACTATCTATCAGCGTCACCATCATGTACAACGACAGCGACGAGCAGCCAATCAGCGAGCGTGCCCGTACCGGTCGCCGCCTGAGCTATGCCCGCGCTCAGTCTGGCGAAGCTGAACAGTCCGCACGGCGAGCGCCTTCTCCCCACGAGGTCGCTCCTCAGCAACCCCATCCATCCACATTATCATCCCGATCGGGGCCCATATCCCCGCCTTTACAAGCACCTCAAGGCCTTCCCCAGATGCCTGGGCGTTCCTTTGCGCCGTGGTCGTACTTCGGCGCATTTGCCTCCCCTATGGTTTCCCCCTTCCACGCCGCTCGACATTGCTGGCCAACGAACTGCTCTCCCACTATGCTGCCACGTCATCCTTTGTCGCCCTTGACCGCCCCTGAGGTCCTTTGGAATCCTCGCACGCTGCGAGTGCCATCACAGAACGTCCCACCTCGACATCGAAGCGGCGCCTCGAGCTGCAGCGGTCTTCTAAGTGACGCGCTCAGCACAAGCTCTTCAAGAGACGTCCGTCAAATCGATGGATATTCCGCGGATACTTCCAGTAGCGAAGAGGACACCGCGGATGGGGCTATCGTCGAGGTTGGAGATCGCGGACAGCGCAATGGCGACGTTGCGGCTGACGGTGGTGACAAGGATGATCTTGTCCTCAATATCGAGCACTCCGAAGACTCCACTCGCAGCGACAGCGACACCTCAGCTCATGACAGCATTGGCGAAAACGTCGATGTTGACGAGCTCGACAGCGAAGAATATGACGATGTCCGAACTCGCAACCTTCACACTGGTATATGGCACGATGCCCAAGGCTTATATCGCGTTCTACGGGATAGAGATGGTCGGCAAGAGGTGGAAATACCACCTCGCTATTCCTTGATCAGACAAACAGTGGCGGGTGGTTTTTTTAGCACGGCGGCGTATCCTCTGGCTGGTGAGCGCGAAGCGGGTCCTTCAAGTTCAGGGGACGAACACGACAGAGGCGATGAAGGACGCGATCACCATCCTCCCCAAGTAGACCTTCAGCTCGAGCAAGCGTCCTGGACGCCGACAAGCGCCCCAATGTCGAGCACGGGGATCGCCTCACAGCATGAGCCCTCGCCCCCTGTTATACGGCCTTCTATCCCGAACCTGCTCAACGTCGAGGATATGGAGGTCCCGAGACCTTGGGGACCTAGCGCAGGTATAGGTTAGTTGATCTTTCGATGCCACATTTCTGGCGCGTCATATATCTACGACTGTAGCAGCTGACCAATTGGTAGCTTCAGCCACGGCCAGTCCTCGTGGCGCAAATCGGCATATGGACACAGGTGCGACGAGTCTTACCGCCACCGATGCAACAGGTCAAGGTGCGCAGACCCCGGCTGGAATGATTGGTTCACACTCAATCTGCAATCGCTTTCCAATCTTGCTAGGTCCTGGTTCATCGCTTTCGATCCGGCTTTCAGCACCTCCGCCTACATTGACGACAGAATCATGGACAGCATGGGAAGGTGCCGAAGGGGCTGGGCATAATGCGCGCGATCCTTCTTCCCCCATCTCGCCACGTGACGATCTGGAGGCTGTCGACGCCTTGCTGCTCATAAGCGCATCCGAAAACGCAACGCGTGCGGGGCCGTCTCCTTCATGTTATACTGAGCTGCTGCCCCCTGACACGAACCAGGGTGACGTCCTATCGCCTGATACAACGTCGGCGACGCTGACCGGCGGAACGATCAACATCGGTCTGCCCGAGGTCGACACCTCCGCCTTCACAGAATCTGCCAAAGCGCCAGTCTCTGAATTGCATGATTCGCAATGTGGGCAGCAGGGCCGTGGCCCTCGTCCACTTTTGGCTCATCCACCTTCGCCCCGTCCTCCTTCGCGAACTTCGATGCCGTCCTCTGCCCCCCACCAAGAATCGCCTATCCCCCCGCCGTCACCCCCGTCAGACAATGATGGATACGATGATATTTGGGCCGCCAAGTTGCACGTCGTATGGGAGGTTGTAAATGGCGAACTTGAGCTCGATGAAGACGTACAAAGTGGCCTCTCTTCTGCCGAGCATGCAGCAAACCCGCCCTTCACTACTCGCACAGCGGTGGTTCCACTCAACGAAGGGTCAGACGAGAAGGAGAACAGGAAGAGGGCAAGCAAGGGGAAGAAGACCGCGCTCATTGACAATGTATGTGTCATACTTCCTCCTGCCCGACCCATGATCTCTGATCCATCGACACTGACACTGACCACAGGCTCGCGAGGCCTATGCGCGCGCCATCGAGCAGGGCGGCCCATCCCTCCAGGACGTGATCCGGAAGGCCGACCGAGTGGAGAGCCAGCCGTATCTCCAAGGCGTCTTGTTGCGTCACAGGCCTGGCAACCCTCATGCGGGAACCCAAGAGTGCCTGGACGAGAACGTTGAAAACGTGCTCAATGGAACCTCGACCAGTCGCGCTATCGAGGGACCAGCGAGAGACCAGAGCTTGGGCAATCTCCTAGGCGCTGCGAACGAAGAACAGCTTGAGTTTGAGCCTCAAGGGGACATAGAGCAGGGAGATATGGACAGCTGTACCCCCTTCATATTGTATGTGGTTCATCGCTCGAGAGACGAGACCGTGGAACAAGCTATAGCGCGAGGAAGGCTAGAGATTCGGGATCCAGTAAGTGCATGACCCTTGACCAGGATGCATTATTTCTCCTCTCCGAGCTTGCAGCACTAACGCTCTCCTCCAGGTTCGAAGGCTCTTCTTTGACTCATGGAACCGCGCTATCGCGACAGACCGGAATAATCCGCCTGCTGCTGACCTCCATGGCCAGTCGGGATCCCCCGCATTCATACAGCCGGCACGTGGGCCTATGAATCCCGTCTACCCAGCTCAGACCAGGGTCGTCGTCTTCGTCGCCTGCGAGAACGCGTACACCTTCACAGTCGCTGAGCTCGGAGACGACGAGTCGCCGCTGCGCGCGCCGGAGGGGACGCAGGGGAACAAGAAGAAGGGAGCGAAGAAGGGCTCGAAGAAGGGTGGCAAGAAGGGCAGCAAAAAGGGCGGTCAGCAAGATCAAGACCCGCTTGAGATGCTACCCAGACGCACGTTCACCTGCCCCGAGGCCGTTCCTGTGGACTACGGGAACTGGAATACTCCAAGTCGTGCTTTCATCGAAGCGAGGGCGCTGGAAGCCGAAGGCGTACCGGAGGACCTTCCAGAGGAGCCGGCGGACAATGGCAGCGTGGAGCAGGCCGACGGGTCGGCCAGCGAAGGTGCGAATGTCAATGGACGACAAGATGAAGGTTTTGACGGCGATTACGGCACAGGTGATAACAAGCTGGGCCAATCCAGTCAATCCCATGACAGGGGCAAAAGGAGCAAGGCGAAGGAGAACAAGGGCGAGGACAAGGACGAGGACGAAAAGAAGAAAAACGCCAGACCGCCCCCAGAACTCCGCTCCCGGCGCGAGATCCTCAACGCACACAGTGACTGGTCTCCCATCCGGTACGACGACCGCAGGCTGGGTGAGGACCTCCGTCAAATTTTGGCGGACGTCCATCACATCATGTGTGAGTAGATTTCAATCATAGTCCTAGTCTATCCGTCATTCAAAGACCCCCTCTTCTGTCCACCCGGTACTCATTTTCAGAGCGCTGACACACACACACAGTGCTCTCCTACCCATATTGGAATCCGATGCCCGGCACACGCAGCATTCTCGACACCGTAGAGAATGTGAGGGAGCAGAACGCAGACAACGACGTCCAAGGCAGAGGAACGCGCTCGAAAGGCAAGAAGCGCCAGCGCGCTGAGGATGAGGACGAGGAGGCTGATGACGCTGGACCCTCCCGGCCGGCGAAGAAGCGCAAGGGCAAGACGGCGCCGACTACATCGTCTCAACGAGCCCCTGCCGCACCCTCGCAACAACCGCACGCCCCTCGAGGCAACAAGCGTCTTCGGGACGAAGCGACCGAGGACGCAGCACCTGCCCCCAAGCGTACGCGCAGGGATGAGGAGTCTGCTGTCAGTGCTAACCCACGCCCTTCCGCCCGCGCCTCCACGAGTCAGGCTCCGAAGATGATAGCGCCCGCATTGTTGGCAGAGGTGTGGCCCAGTCTGGAGGCCGCGAAGAGAGCCGCTGCCGACGAGCAGCAATCGAGGGAGTCCATGTCCCGACCCAGCACTTCTGCGCCCCGACCTGCCGCGTCCATCCCCCGACCGAGGGCCTCCGTGTCCCGACAGCCGCCAAGGCCTCACACGTATCGACCGCCACCGGGTCCTCCTGTTGCAGGCCCATCACGCCCTCCTGTCGCCGGCCCGTCGCGTCCTCCGGTCGCTGGCCCATCGCGCCCTCCCGTCGCAAGCCCGTCGCGTCAACATATCGCAGGCCCTTCTCGCCCCAACCGCAAGCGCCGTCGAACAGACGACGAGACCGACAACGACGAAGACGACGAGGACTACGTGGACGAAGGCGGCCCTGTCACCTGGGAGAGCGGGCGTCGCGCGAAGAAGCCTAAGAGGCGGTAGAGGTGATTGGTTCATATAATTCGAGTTGTTGCACGGACAGATGTTGTTTCTTTCTTGTTTGTTGTTGCGTATTTTCTGTGGTTTGGACTGGACTGGACTGCTGGATCTCGTTTTCTTTTTCCTTACAGTATCTCTGTTTCTATCTACATCTCATACCTCATCCCTGTGTAATCGGACTACTTGGACTGAACTGACTGGTACTTGGACTATCTATACCCCTAGTATACACTATACCCACATAATTCCATTCAGAGTCTCTTTTTCCCCCAACCATGCCTTTGTGGGTCCCACCTTCGGCGATAACACTTCCCTATTTTGGTAAGCGTTCACATCTGCTCGGGATCCGTCCCGATCAGCCGCACATCGCCTCCTCCCCTCCGGTCACCAGGGCGCCCGCGATGCTATCGCGGCGCAGTAGTAGTGATCTATGGGCGCGTAGGCCTGATCTATGGGGAACTCTTAGCCCCCTGTGCTCGTGCTGATACACTGCAGCTTCCTCTCCGCCACCATCTGGCGTAGCACCGCCATACCCTCCAAGTCCATCGCGAGATCCACTCTCGTTCGCGCCATCCTCAGATATATATCGCGCGGCGTAGTCGAGAGATAGCATACCCCAGCCTTTGTCCCTTATCCCTTTGTTGACGCGTAGCCTTTGTCTGCTCGGCGCGTATTTAGGCCTCATCGCCAAAGCACGAAGCGTCAACGCGTTCTCAGCCTACACCACATCCTATCATCAGCTCAACTATCATGTCCCTCCTCGACAAGATCGGCGACGCGCTCGGCGGCGAGCACCACCAAGAGAGCCACGGCCACAACCAGCACAGCGGGGAGCCCCTCGCGCCCGTCCCGCCACCCGTCACTGAACAGGTCTCCCCTCCTGTCCCGGCGACCGAGTCCCACACCCATCATCATGAAGGCCTCCTCGACAAGCTCAGCGGCGCGCTCGGTGGTCAAGGTCATCATGAGGAGCCCCAGCCCGTCGCACCACCCCCTCCGCCGCCCGTCCCGCCCAAGGAGCAGTCGTTCTTCGAGAAGATCGGGGACAAGCTATCCGGCAAGGAAGAGGAGCCCGTCGCGCCGCCCCCGCCGCCTCCCGTGCCCGAGAAGAAGGAGCCGGAGGGGTTGTTGGGGAAGATCAGTGGCGCCTTTGGGCACAAGGAGGAAGAACACGAGCAACCCGTGGCCCCTCCGCCCCCTCCGCCGGAGAAGCATGAGCCGGAGGGCCTGCTGGGGAAGGTGTCGAGCGTGTTTGGGGGGAAGGAGGGGGAGGAGCATCGTGCGCAGCAACCCTCAACGCAGACCGCAGAAGCCCACGGACACCACCACCACTCCCACCACACCGACCCCGCGCCGCCCGCCCCCGAGAAGCACGAGGGCCTCCTCGGCAAGCTCAGCGCGCTGGGTCTCAAGGACGAACCCGCGCCGCCACCGCCTCCCGCCAAGCCCGAGGGCGTGCTCGACAAAGTGAAGAGCGCACTGGGGCATGAGGAGCCCGCGCCGCCACCGAAGGAGGAGGGCGTGCTGGATAAGGTGAAGAGCGCGCTGGGGCACGAGAAGGAGCCGGAGAAGCCGAAGACGTTCGGGGACAAGGTGAACGAGGCGTTCGGGGGCGGTCATAAGGGCGAGCAGAAGGAGGACGGGCTGGATAAGGGTGAGCTTTTGTTTGTATCTTTTCGAGATACAAGGCGCTCACAGCATGCCCTCAGCCGTCGACTTTGTGCAGGAGCACGTCCTGAAGCAAGGCGACCAGAAGAACGAGTCGGCGTGGGAGCAGGCGAAGGACGAGCAGATCAGCGACACGATTCGCAAGACGTACAAGAACGCGACCGGTCATGAGTTCTTCGTCAAGGATAAGGAGTAGAGGAGGGTGCTAGCACAGACTACGAATGTACAATTACTACTGTATACCCCAAGTTCAACATGTTGTCACCTATGGGTCCATCCCGCCATCAAATAGCACCGCCACCGGTCTAGCGCGCCTTGACCGCGAATTTTGCCGAGCGCGACCGTCAACGCTGTCCAGGATGCAGGCGCTACCGCGGGGCCCCCTCGCGCACTGCGCCGCGCGCCGCTTCAGCACGTCCGCCGTCGCGCGCGTCCGCCTTCCGCACATCGGCCGCGAGCCGCTCCTCTGGAAGGACCCCGTCAAGCTCACGCCCACGCCCGAGTCCATCCTCGTCGAGGGCCCGCTCGGCCGCACCGCTGTCCCGCTCAAGCCGTACATCACCCTGCACTTCCCGGACCCGCACCAGCTGCAGATCGGCGTGAAGGACATGGGCGAGCGCGAGCAGCGCATGATGTGGGGCACGACGCGCACGCTCATCGCGAATGCCATCGTCGGCATGACGGAGGGGTACTCGGTGCCGCTGTACCTCGTCGGCGTCGGGTTCAGGGCGAATATGGAGGACGACCCGCGCGGGACACTGGACGGCGGGAGCGGGAAGCGGCTGCACATGAAGCTCGGGTACACGCACTCTGTCTACGTGCCCATTCCGCCGTACATGAAGGCGGAGGTGCCGAGCGCGACGAAGATTTCGCTGTTCTGCACGGACAAGCAGTTGCTCGGGGAGTTTGCGCGCAAGATTAAGAGCTTGCGGATGCCGGAGCCGTACAAGGGCAAGGTGCGTGCCGACGGTGCATGCATTCTGTGTTGTGCTAACAAGGCTGCAGGGCATTTTCATCGGCAAGGAGACCATCCGCCTAAAAAGTGCGAAGAAGAGGTAGTAGAGCTCAGGCACTCCTCCAGCCGAGCTCGAGCGCTCCTACCATCCAGTTCACGCACTTCGACCTTGCGCTCCTGTCTCCTCCCCTCTTTTCCAGCCTCCCTATTCTCAACTGACCTATGTCGCTGGCATGCGGCACGTAGAGCACCACCCGCATACTCATACACCGGCATCCGACCACTACATCCTCGTAATGCTTTCGAACCTGCTGCAATCCAAACGCACGCTATGCAATCACTCCTCTGCCCAACGCATGTTCCCTTGTCGTGACTTCAACTCTAATTCCCTCAAGCAAAGCCAAGTGCGTTCAAGTACAATCAATTGTCTCTCCTTCATTTTCCAAGGTCTATCTTTCTCTTCTGCTTCCCATTCTCTTCTCTTCTCTTCCCTTTCACCTCTTGGCCTTGATCATCCCAGACATGATATCGAAGCTGTTCCCGTCCGGCTGCAAGTCGATGAACTGCCCGTCAGATCCTCCCCTCGACGAACCTGCCCCGTAGCGTCCGCCTATCCCACCACCCCTCTCCGGCATTGCACGCAATAGTCCGTGTTCCGTGATGCCGACAATGCGCGCGCGCAGCGGTGGGTCGACGGTGGTGATGGTGACGAGCTGGTCGCTGGGGTGGGGTGAGCATGAGTTGAGGGTGAGGCAGAGGGCACGGGGAGGTCTGCGCGCATATATGCAGGTTTCTGTCCTTGCAAGCAGGGCCGTATCTGGGTCATGCCAGCAGCAGCAGTGCGCAGCAGAAAGAAACGAAGGAGTGGGCAAGCAGGAATAATGTGTCCACTCACGAATGCAGCCACCTCCCCAAATACCGATCCAAGAACGGCTCAAAACTCCCGCTTCCCGCCACAAACTGCCCCCACATCACGTCGAAGCGGGCGAGGATGGTCGCCGCGGTGCGCTCCAGGGTAGGAGTGGGTGTTGAGGTGTCCTCTGGTAGAAGCTGCGCCAGCGAGGGGATCGGGGGCTCGTTCAGGACGTTGAGGCCGCTGCCTAGGGGATGGGGGTGTCAAGTCAGTCACACACACTTGACCTGGAGAGCTGCCGTCTCCTTGACCCGGAGAGCTGCTGTCTCCTTGACATGGAGAGCTGCTGTCTCCTTGACCTGGAGGGCTGCTGTCTCTGCTTCCTAGGAATCCCCCCTGCTTGAGGACAGACAGCCCCCTGCTCGAGGACAGACAGCCACCCTGCTTGAGGACAGGCAGCCACCCTGCTTGAGGACAACCAGCCACCCTGCTTGAGGACAGACAGCCGCTACCCCGACTCACCGATGATCACATCCGCATTCGGCCCATTGAAGCCCGTGTTCACGAGGATGCCGCCGATTTTCTTCGTTTGTTTCTGTCCCTTGTCGTCGTATCCGAGTCCGCTCTTGTCGTCGTATCCGAGTCCGCTCTTGTCGTCATAGCCGACCTCCGCGTATACGTCGTTGGGCCATTTGATGCGGACCTGGGGGTGAGGGTGAGTTTGAGATTCTCTCGTTCGTGTTGATCTCTCTCGTTCGTGCTGCTCGCTCTCGTGCGTGCTGATCTCTTCTCGTGCGTGCTGATCGTTCTTGAGAGGTGGACACAGAGGCCAGGGGCCAGAGGCGAGGCGAAACACGGGACACGTGGGAGCAAGAGACGGGGATCAGGGCAAGGCTTTGGGCCAACTCACCTTGCAACCGTGCCTTCCCAACACACCCTCATCCTCGCACGCCTCGGCGACCGCGAGGGCGAAGAGGTACTGCACGAAGACGAGCTTTTGGGCGGGGAGCTGTGGGTTGACGTCAGCTGAATCCCGTTCCTGGCGGACAGTTTAGGCATCCTGGCGGACAGCATAGGCAGGGTGTGCTTCTCACGCGGCAGGATATAAGTATGCACAGCAGCAGGAATCGAAGACAAGCACTCGACTTTCGGAGCCGAGCTCTAACTCTTCCTGCGGTTCAATTCAAGACACACCTTGCTCAGCGGCACCCGCAACAACACCGAGAACTGCAGGCACCCCGCGGGCGAGAGCCACACGTTCCCGCCGCGCCCGCGCCCGGAGAGCTGCGCGTAGGCGAGCGAGACGATGGGCGGGGGGAGCGCCCAGCGGAAGGTGGGGTTTCTGGGGACGGAGGGTTAGTGGTTGGGTGAGGAAGAGGGGGAATAGAAGAGAGAATGAGGGCAGTTATGGCAAAAAGAGGGCGCACCTCTCAAGCAACGTCTGCGTACTCGTCACCGCCTCGCCGTAGATGAGCGCGTCGCCCAGGGGCCATGGGGTCGTCGCTGAGGAGGGCAAAGTCAGTCTACAAGGCGCAGATCGTGACGAAAAGACCTACCATTCGACACCCCGCTTCCAGACCTTCCCCTCGCCGCGTCGAGCGCCTCATAGAACGCTTCCAGATCAAAGTTCGGCGTCAGGTCGCGCGGCGGAAGCTCCCCGTCAGGGCACAGGACGATGTGTCGGTGCGAGCCTTTCTTTCCCTGTGCGTCTTTATTGCCTGTTGCGCTACCTTGTCCTTCGTCCGAGTGAAGGCCACTCTGCGCCGCCTTCACCGCATCCACCGCGCCCTTCAGCGGCCAGAAGCGGAACGTGTCCTCTGAGTCTTCCCATACGGAGAGCTGGGAGGCGAGGGTGTCCACAGTTGAATCTTGGTCCTTCTCTCCATCCAAATCCCGCTTCGCTGCTTCCTTCCCGCCCGCCACCTCCGCCTGCGCGACCGCCAGCGAGCGCGTTATGCTACTGATCACGCCGGACCTCTTCGGATTCGCGGTGAGGAACTGCGGCTGAGGACGCGGTGGGGCGGCCGGGGTGGGTGAGTCGGGGATCCGAAGCCCAAGGCTGGCGAGGACATGGTGGAGGAGGGAGACATGAGGGGAGGGAGAGGTAGAGTTGGACGACGGGTTGGTCGAAGAGGCGGTAGGAATATTTAAGGATGTGCTTCTGAGGCTAGGCGCAACCACAGCGACTCGTCCCTTGCCGACGGAGAGCTGGACGGCTGCAGGGCCCTTCGGGGGTGTCGTGTACTGCAACAACGTATGTACGTCCGCCTCGCCCGCAAACCACGCTAGCGAGTTCCGGGGGTCCAGCGGAACGCCGCGAACGACAGTTCCGGATAGGTTTTCAACGTCGGCGCTACGGGTTGATTGTGCGTGGGCGCCAGCAGTGGACTGCGCGTCGCCACTACCGATCGATAGAGCATTAACCCCAGACGCTAGTTGCGCCGCGACGCGTGCTTCAACCCCAGCGCTACCCTCCCGCGCCGCGCCGTCAAAGCGCAGATACGTCCCCGGCCTTAGATTAAACTGCAGCACAGGGTCCACACCGCTGGCTGCGGTGGGCGAGAGCGCGGCGCCGGTGGAGAGCCCGAGGAATTCGCCGCCGTTCTGGACGTAGGATTGGATGGCGGTGATAGCCTGGGAAGGGGGAGGTCAGTGGGTAGTGAACAAGCTGTATGTCGAAGGGTCAGAATCAAGGGAGAGCGTTTTATATGTATGCTGGCGGCTACACGGAAGTTAAAAAAACGCTTGAACACTTACCTTCCCTCCACTCAACTCCCCAGGCTTCGGCACGACGAGCAGTGCGCAGTTGACGTGCCACGGCTGACCGGCGAGAGCTTGAGCAGAGACAGGCTGTACAGCGTAGTGCGGCAAGAGAGCGCCCTTGAGCAGAGTGAGAGCAGGAGAATCTGTTGCGCCGTACACGAGAACGTTCATGGCGTCGACGTAGAGCGTGTGAGCACAGCGGAGTGAAGCGGCGGACGGCAGTCGGTGAGCTTTAGGTAGATATATGTGCGGAGACTTCCAAGGTCGTAGGTAGCGCGCAAGAGAGCAGGGCCGTAGTGTGAGCAGGTGAATGGCGTCGAGTTTACGGAAGTTTGTTAGTGGACTGGCAAGGGAGTAAGCACAGACGAAGCGAGCAAGTCACTTTATGGATCGATCTTGCAGATGAACGTCTTCCGAACTTCGAGTGAAGTTACTACACCCGTATTCTCATCAGCGTGTTCTGCACAAAAATTACGTGATTCACACTCACTCGCGCCGCTGCTCTGCCTGAACGGCTGAACGAGGAGTCACGTCGAGCGATGGGATCGTGGGAGACCCGTCGTGTCACGGGGTGTCACGGATCCGAAAGTTCAACAGGGGTAGAATCCCACGGCCTCGAAGACTATGGATAGGCAGGAAGGGTGAGCAACAGGCAAAAGATGGACAGTCGCTTACTTCCACTATCTTTGCAAGACATAAGTGTCTGTTTTTATTCTCGCGCTGGCAGAGAGGCTCAAGTCTCTGATAACTAAATTTCTCTTTATCGTGAAGTGATAAATAGCTGGACCATGGTCTTCGCCCCCCATTGTTCTTGATAGTTCTCCCTTTTGTGAAGAACGCAAGGTGTGATCCCAGTTGTGGGTCCAGCACGTGACGGAGTCGGATAATGCCGACAGCAAAGATGATCGACGCTTTCGAACTTCAACTTGTCCTCAATCGCTGGGCTTCTTCGTGCTTCAGCGCACTAAACAGCCGTACAAGCTTGCATACTGACGACGCATGAACTGCATCTGTCCCAAGGGGTGCAGCGCAAAGGCCTTGCCTACGATGACATAAAAATCCAACATAAGGAAATTTGACTCCGACTCCGAGCTCCTTGAGGCGACGGCTGACTCATAGTTGGGCGTGCTTCCGTCCTGCCATCGATAGCTAGAGGTTGGCAGACATAAATCTTGCGCATGGCCTTTCCTGCAGAGAACATAGAGCTCGAGGATGGTGTGTCTTTCCGGTGCGGCGATGGGCCTGCCAAAAACGTCGAAGATACCATCCCTTCATCCTCAGCGTCTCGGGCAGTTTCATCCGGTCAATCGTCCTTTGTAGACCTAGACATCGAGCACGACGGACACGAGTCTGCTCTGCCACCCGCAGACAAGGGACTGCAAGCTTGGTTTTTCGTGAGTTTCCCTCGATGGCGGATGAACCACTCTCAGGATACATGCTGACGGTCGCTAGCTACTGGCAGCTTTCGTGGTAGAGGCCATCCTTTGGAGCTTCCCATTCGCGTATGGCGTATTTCTTGAGAGTGAGTACTCAGAAGCTGCTTTCATACTTTGCAACGCTGAGACTCATCGGCATGAACAGGTTATTTGAGCGACCCGACGTACACATCGCAGAAAAATGCGACTTCCTTGTTACCATTGATTGGCACGGTTTCTTCGGGGATTATGTACTGTGCTGGTGAGTCGACAATTACAGTATCCTTACTGTCTGGGAACACAAGCTTACGAATGCGACAGGAGCCTTCGTCTATCCTGTCATCGTTAAATATCCACACGTGCGGCGTCCAGCTGTTTGGATCGGGGCAACTCTCTGTGCAACGAGTCTCTTCGGCGCGAGCTTCACGACGCAGGTCAAAACATCCGGCCATGTAAAGTGTCGATAAACCTGACCCTGCACTCAGATCCCCACTCTCTTCGCCCTTCAGGGCGTGGTCTATGCTATCGGTGGCAGTACGTACCATCTTTCACCTTCTGCCAATACTCTCGACTGAACCACTTACCCTCCAGGCCTCCTCTACTTCCCCACCATCTTCTACATGAACGAGTGGTTCGTCCGCCTCCGCGGGACCGCCACCGGCATCATGTTCGCCGGGACCGCCGCGGGCGGACTCATCCTCCCCCTCGCCTTCCCGCGCATCATCGCAAAGTACGGCGCGCCCAAGACGCTGCGCTACTTCGCCGTCGCCATGGCCGCGATGCTGTTGCCCGTCTTGCCCTACATCAAGGGCCGCCTTCCAGCGAGAGTGTACGGCCCTGCGCCGCGGTCGAGCAATCGCGACTGGCTGAGGAATCCGTCGTTTTGGCTGTATACGGTGGTGAATCTGATTCAGGGCTTTGCGTATTTTATGCCGATTGTGTGGTTGCCGAGTGAGTGTGGGCAAGATGGGCTCGTGACGGGATGGTTGATGGGAATTTGCAGCGTTCGCGAGCGATCTATCTCTGGATTCTCTCCAATCCGCCGCGGTTCTTGCTGCGCTGAACGGTATGCCGATTTATTTTGCCCTCGGTATCCTCCGACACTGACGTTTACATTGTTTAGGTGCTTCTGTCGTCGGCGGTATGCTGATGGGATACCTCTCCGACCACTTCAATGCCTGGCTTCTCGCTCTAAGCTCCCTTGTCGCGACCGCCCTCGCTACCTTCGTCCTCTGGGGCGTCCTTGGCAACACTTTCGCTGGCCTCGTCGCATTCGGGATCGCCTATGGCATCGTCGCGGGCAGTTTCAGCAGCCTATTCCTCTCGTTTGCGAGGATGTACGCAAGTGAGTGGCATCCACATTGATCTTCATGTCTATAACTTACTGACTATGTCACAGAGGAAGACCCTACTAATTCGACGACTCTCTTCGGGTACATCTCCCTAGGCCGCGGCATTGGCAATGTCCTGTCGACGCCAATCGCAACGGCGCTGACCGGTATGGGCCCGCATCTTGTGAAGGGCCCTACTGGATTTGCGGTAGGTGGTGGGAGATTCGAGAGCATGATCCTCTATACGGGCACCTGCTTCACGGGTGCTGCAGGGCTCGCCGTCTTTGGCTGGCGCTCGGAGATGTGGGCGCTTCGTAGGTAATTGCGAGGGCGGCTGGGCGAATGATAGGCGAATATGATCCATATGTCGCCAGATCGCTCTTCGTCGTGCTTCCCAAGAATCGAACCGACTTCATGACTGCCTCAAAATGAAGTTCAACTTCTCACGTGATTCGCTCAGGCACCGACGCGGGCAACGTTGCCACGGTCACTGATCTCCGCCCATTTTGCGCCCCCGGACCCCCGTCAGGTTCGAGGCCGGCCGTCGGGGTAGCCTCACCGTTTCGAAGTTTTCGCCGTCGAGAGCTGGCAGGGCAAAAGGACGTCCTACGTAGTAGATACACGGTAAACAGTCGCTAGACCTGCAGGCGTCGACGAATAGGCGGCCTTGAAGTGCTGCGCGACGTTATTTCGAGCCTTGAGCGGGGCAGAGCGCGCA
This sequence comes from Pleurotus ostreatus/Saccharomyces cerevisiae fusant, assembly GCA_024196135.1. Taxonomy (NCBI): domain Eukaryota; kingdom Fungi; species Pleurotus ostreatus/Saccharomyces cerevisiae fusant. The sequence goes on along the minus strand of JAMQCK010000216.1, from coordinate 8,342 downwards.
AGTCCTTTGGATAGCATGCAATTTAGGACTTTACAGGGGCCGCATTCTGGCCCCGATCGTGTGTCCGGCGGGCGAGCGGCGGCAACGCACAGCCGCTTTTCGCTCCTTGCTTCCTGCGTCCATTTAGGCCTCAATCGCTCGCTCGCGCCCTCCAGTCTTTTCTCTCCGCCCCTCGCCTCCTTCTCACATCCACCTACACACCCACCCCCTTCACGTCGTCGAGATGTACGCCGCCACCATCCTCCTCGCGCTCGCCGCTGCCGTGTCTGCAATCACCATCACGGAGCCCAACTCCTCGCAGGGCTGGACGAACAAGGGTGGCCAGACGTGAGTGAAGGCCCTGTCGAGGCAAGGGTATGGACTGACGAAGAAACAGCGTTAAGTGGCAGGCTGTTGACACCGACCCGAGCTCGTTCACGATCCTGTTGACCAACACCGTACGTCCTTCCGCCTTCGCACCCATCCCGATACGCGAAGACTAATTTGCGTGCAGGACCGCTCGGTGATGCCGGACAACAACCAGATGCTCGCGGCCGAGGTCGACTCCTCGCTCGGCGAGACGACCGTCAACGCGCCCAGCGGCGGCTGGCCCACGGGCGGCTCCTTCCGCGTGAACTTCGTCAAGAACACGACGGAGCTGAACACCATCCTCGCGCAGTCTGACGAGTTCGACATCAAGGAGGACACCTCGTCCAGCTCGTCCTCGTCCTCCAGCGCCAGCTCGACGGGCTCAAAGACGTGAGTATCCGTATCCCCTCACTATCGCTATGCTCTCCAATTCCACCACCATTTTCGCCAATCCCTGATACAACGCCGCTGACGCCCCATTCCTTGTCAGCGCTGCTACGAGCACCGGCACCGCGACCGTCCCGCCCACCGCCTCTGAGCACAACGGCGCCGCGACGACCACCTCCGGCTCTGCCGCGTCGGCCACCAACTCCAACGCCGCCGACGTGACCTCCTTCGCTGCCGCTGGACTCGCGGGTGCCCTCGCTTTCGTCGGCGCCATGCTCGCGTAAAGCGCTGGCACTTCGGCGATACGTTGACAGATAGACAGCGCGCCTCGTATCGTTTGTATCTCGGACTTTGTGTGGTGGACTCTGACTTGGACACGTATCGCGCACGTACCTCCATGCCGATATGCCTAGACCCAGAGGTGTGGACTTCCTACCCTATGCACGAAGCTTCCGAATCTATGTGTGGTGCTTCCGTACCCTACGTATGGACTTCTCGTGCGTGGACGTATAGAGCTCCATGCCTCACCTATGGACTTGTAGTACTCAGTACTATGCCCGCTCGCTCGTGTCCTCTCCCCCTATCCCCTCGTATCTCGTTTCTTGGCCTATATACATATATCCTAGGTATCCGCCGCGGCCGTCGTGTCGCGGTCGATTATTCTGGTGAATCGATGGACTTTGGTTGCAGCCTGTCCGGGCGTTGAGTTTGCTTTAGTCTTGGTGGTGCACCAGCAGTCTCCCATGGCAGACGTTCGGGGCAGTTTGCATCAAGTTGTGGCCGAGAGTTGGCAATGGTAACGAATAAGGCTGTCAGTTGGTGTTGATTGCAGCCTGTAGATCGGACAGATCGAGTGAAGCCCGGAAGCATGGGTCGAAGTTGGCGACGTACCTTCATTGAGGCTTCTAGAGATTATGTAAGAATGAGAACTGTAGTCTCTATCGCGACCTTGAGCTCTTCCTTGACATATCCTTCTCCAGTAGCGCTGGCGGTCTTGCCATGGGCCCTGGACCAATGCCATGCGTTCATTATAACAATTCCATTACACGAGTACCTTCGGACGTCCTCCTCGAGATCTTCGATGCTTGCTGCATCCTAAACAACGCTGTCGATGATTATAGCTCTTACCTCGGCGCCCCCTCTATACACGCCGCTATCCTCTACGTCGCCGCTGTTTGTCGGGACTGGTGTAACCTTGCAATCCAGACGCCGTCTCTCTGGACAAACATACACATCAATTTCTGGCCAGGGAACCTGTCGAATGCGACGGCGCTCCTGCGCATCTTGCTCTCGCGATCCGCCGAGCTACCGCTGAGCCTTTCGATGAGGTCTTCCGACAATATATCCGTCCGGCAGGACGAAGCGGAGCCCCTGGTCAGCGTGCTGCTCGCGCACAGCGCGAGATGGGCGCGCCTCGACGCCCGCGTTAGCGAGGGGATCTTCCACCTGCTGGCCCCTGCGCGGGGGCGGATGCCACAGCTTCGTAGCGTGCGCTTCCGATTTCTGTACAACGCGTGGCCCAGGATGGACTGGGAGCCGCTCCGCGGGCTCTTCGGTGACTGCCCGGCGCTCGTTGATGTTAACCATTGGGACCGAAGCTGGACTTCCTGTGGGGGCAGCTGGAGCGCCTGAGCCTGAGAGGCTGGCCGCCGCCCGCGGCGCTCGAGCGCACGACGCGCGCCCGGGTGCTGTACTTCGGGGAAGGGCATGTCGACCGGCCGTCCTACGATCCGCTCTTGCTAGAGAGCATCTCTCATCTCGAGCGCCCTGCGCTTCGGGGGCTGGCGGTTGACATTGGATGCCACCTGCGCTACTTCCGCGCGCCAAATCTTGTGGCGTGCCATGTCCTGCAGAATCACGACTCCGCGGGTGACCTGCGCTGCGTTACGAGATACGTGCTGGCCGACAGCATCAAGCTGACCACGCTGTCCCTCGCACTTGCATGCACCTTGGCTACTGAGTTGGGCGAGCTACTCAGTCACTGCGGCACACTGAGCCGCCTACAGCTCAACCTCATCACCACTTCTTCGAGTTCTGTGTCGGAGAATACGGCAGCGTTCGACGGTGTGCTCTGCTTGCTCGTTGTTCGTCAGGACCGTCAGGTCCTTGTGCCTGCCCTTCTACATCTGGGGCTGATGATGAATCTGGTGCTCTCCGCAGATGCGGCAATGTCGCTTGCTGAGATTGTGCAGTCGCGAGCCGCGGCACCGAATTATGTCGCTACTTCGCTCGAATCCGTCGCGCTCAGGATTCGCTCTGGAGACCGTGATATTGCGGACGGGATCTTGTATCTAGCCGAGAGACTCAAGGATTGTCAAGTAGCAGGGAGTCCCACATTGGACATAGACCCGGATACCAGTCGAGGTCAGGGACGCGATTTCAGGTTGAAGAGGGTTTGGCGTGAGGCATGGACTGCGCTGTAAAATTGTAGACGTAGATATATGGTACAACATTCGTAGCTTCGTAAGTACAAGTACTGTACATGTCCTTCGTGTCGCGTGTGAGCGGTCCTTCGTTTCGCCGTTCTTCGCCATCACTATTCGTACACGTCCGTTTCTTTTCGTCTCTTCCGTCAGTGATCATATCTTCGTGTTCTTGTGTCGTCGTCCTTCCGCTCTCTTGTGTCCGCCACCGTTGCTTGTCGTGGAGATCGTCGCCCCCAACCCACTAGGTCGCCAACTCCTTCCTGATGCTCCTCCAAAACTCGCATCTCTGCCTCAGACCCCACGATATCTTCTCGTTCGTGATGACGTCCGTGTTCAGCAGCAGGCGTGTATTGCGAGCGAAACGGTGCTTGTTGGACTGAGTGCCAGATGAATGTCAGCGTTTCTCTCAACTTGTCACAAAACTCCATCACTCACCACCCACGCTGCCACACCCTCTGCCTCAGGCTTTCCCTCCACAGCGAACGACGTCCAGAACTGCCGCATTGCCTCCCAGAGCGGATAGCTCGACAGACTGGGGTTGCTTGGGTCTGAGATGCTCCCAGACCCGTAGAAGGCGACGAGCTCGGCGGCGTGCGTCGAGCCGACGATGGGGTTGTCGTAGCTAGAAGCAGTGCTCGCGAGTCAGCGTGCCCAACCGCGGCCACACCACGCTCACTCACCGATACTGATACACCTCCCTCCCAAACTCGCCCGCCAGCACAGCGGGGCAAATGTACCGCGCCTCGCCGTACATCTGCTCGCCCTGCGCGCCCAACGACCCATCGTAGTCGAGCAGCGGGTACAAAGTCAAAGCCTTCGCGAATGACTTTTCTGACAGCCCTGGATATTGACCTCGCAGGAACTCGTAGACGGTCTCCTCCGTCGCGTTCGGCATGGAAGTGTTTGCCCAGGGCACGGGGAGGCCAGCCGACCAGCCGGCGCCTTCGTGGGTGTTGGAGCTAGGGGAGAGGAATGAGACGCGTTGGCGTCGGCTTTCATTGGCAAGGAAGGGAGAAAAAGGCAAGTACTCACCCTACCAACAGCGGCACATCCGCTACCTTGCCCTCCTCGAAGGCATCCACGATATGATTGGTCAAGAACTCGCCGTCAAGACAGGGCCCGAACGCATACTCGGTCGCAGGGTGCAGCGCGAGAACGCGCGGGCTGGCGGTGACAAGGGTGTTCACGTCGGTGGCTCGGAGGCAGGAGAGGACGTCGGTGGTGTTGTCGCAGCCGCTGGAAGGAGAAATCAGAGTTGACCGAATTCATGAGAGATGCGATCAAGGTCCTGTACGCACGCTTCCATCGCAACCTCTCCCAACAAATTCTCCTCGTAGTTGCCCGTGCACTCAAACAAGGGCCCGAGCGACGGGCTATCCGCTATGGCGCGAATGTAGAGGTCCTCGTTGTCGCCGTCCTTGGCGATGAGCTGCGCGAGTTTGCCAGTGTTCCAATCTTCGCCCGTCAAGAAAAAGGAAAGACCAGAGAACTCACCTGGTAGTAAATCCCTGCTCCTCCGGCAGACTCGCCGAAGATCGTCACATGGCTGTGAGAAAGGCCGACTCAGCCGCAATGTCCAGCGACCGCATCCAGCGCATACTACTCACTCCGGGTCCCCACCAAAAGCTTCGATATACCTCTTCACCCACTTTAGGGCAGCGCGCTGATCGAGTAGGCCCGCGTTCAGGTCCCCGCCATCTGCGAAGGCTTGGCCAGCTGGGATAGTTTAGTCAGTTATGGTCTCGAGCGAGCGTGGAGAGGGGTGGCACGAGAGATCGACAAGAACAGAAGAAAGTAGTACGCACCCAAATACCCGAACAAACCCAACCGGTATTGCAGGGTGACGAAGATGAGAGGTCCGGACGAGCTGTGAAGTAGGTAATCGGGTGGCTGGTTGGCGTTGCCGGTTTGGAAGCCGCCGCCTGAGGGTATAGCATAAGTAGTTGGTCGATCACAAATATTTACGAAGGATCTGGGAAAAACAGACGACGGCGAGGAGATGCCTAATGCAGAGGGACACTTGTGACGTACCATGTATCCAGACGAGGACTGGGAGCTTGCTATCCGCAGTGGTGTTTGCAGGTACGTTGACGTTCAAGAAGAGGCAGTCTTCAGAGGCCCCTTCCGTCGTGTTGCTGGACGCTTGGATGCATGAGGGAGGGTACTGAAGTAGGGAGAACATCAGTCATGTCGTGGAATATAGAAGTCAAGAGCTAGCAAGTCAGCACACACCGCGGTCGCATTCACCTCCCCCAAATCTGTTTGTGGAGGAGACACTGGCGCGCGGAAGCGCAAATCGCCGGTAGGCGGCTCCGCGTAGCGTATCCCTCGGAAGTAGGTGATGCTGCTGTCATTGCTGGGTAGACCGGTGAAGGTGCCATCTACGAGGGTCAAATTTGCATGGGTACAAAGAGCACTGATCACCAGTACTCACAGTCTAGAGTAACAACGTTACCGGTGATCTGCGCACCGGTGAGGGCTATCCCCCATGAAATGGTCGTGATCGTCGTTAGTAGGCGCATACTCTTGTCGTCTATTCGTAGCGGAATGGAAGTCCCTCGGAGCCGGTGCAATGAGTAGCGCTTATAACCCGGCTTATAAGGGCGCTCTGGGCAGGCACACGTGCCCATCGCGGATGGAAATGCAGCAGAGGGATGTGTTATCAACGATGCGGAAGACATCTTTGCTTGGGCTGCGTGCCTGGAAGAGCAAGTGGCCGGAGTGCATAGGTCATCCCGCGCTGGAGCAAGATGTCGTCAATCGCATTCATCGGCGGGAGGAGAGCAGTCGAGATGTCGATGAGATTATGACTCATGTGAGGGGACGGTCGGCTTTTAGGGCGCCGGAAGAGAGGGTGCGGGTGCAGGATGATGGATTTAGAACTGGATTAGACGCTCGGAGGGCGACCTAAAAGGGAACAAAAGGCGCGTAAACTGCAGGATATTCGGGGATGTTCATCCCTCGGATGAAGCACGCTATAGCGTCCTTCGCAGAGAGAAAAAAGGGAACGCTTCTGGATTCGCTCAGGCAGGATGCTGTGCCTCGTCTTTGCGGCCTCGCAGCTCCTCGGACCGACGGCTGATCAGATGGTCTTGCGGGTTGGTCATCGTCGGTAGCGCCAGTCCAGACGTTGCCGAAAGGCTCGAAAGTATATGCAGATGCTAGAGGAGTGAAGAGATATCCTGTCTGAGTCATAAAGAGATTTTCGCAACGATGGAGGAAGAAATGAAGGACGATGGTGGTTGTGGTCGTTGAGACGAAGTCGCGCTCGGCAAAGTCCGACCCGGTCTCACGCTGCGGCATCTCGGCTCACTTGCGCTTGTCCTCCTCATCGTGGGTCACGACGTCCAAGAGCGCACATTCTCCTCAGGTCGCGCCGGTACCATCTGAAGCTGCACCATGTCTACGTGCCCTCCTTATGCGCCGTTCTTTGGCTTTGCGGGTGTTGCGTCTGCGGTGCGTGTACATGTTGGTTCTGGCGGAGTGCTCGCTGACGGTGTGCGGTAACGCAGATGATATTCAGCAGTGCGTGTAGTCCTCGACTGGGTTGTCGGACGCGGTGTTAACGAAGCTCTAGCTGTGGGTGCTGCATTTGGAACGTCGAAGGCCGGCATTGGCATCGCAGGATTGGGGACCTTCAAGCCTGAACTCATCATGAAGGTGCGCGTCCCTCTATGCGCGCTTGCACCATTGCTGACAGCAACCCAGTCCCTTATTCCCGTTGTCATGTCCGGTATCATTGCCGTCTACGGCCTTGTTGTCTCTGTCTTGATAGCCGGCAACTGTATGCGCCTACCTTCCGCTAGTGTCCTCCTACTCACTCGCGTGCAGTGAAATACGACTCCTACCCCCTCTTCGCCGGCTTCGTCCACCTTGGCGCAGGCCTAGCATGCGGTCTTACGGGACTCGCAGCAGGTTACGCTATCGGGATCGTCGGCGACTCCTGCGTGCGCGCATTTGTGCACGAGCAGAAGGTGTTCGTCTCCATGGTCCTCATCCTCATCTTCGCCGAGGTGTTGGGTTTGTACGGGTGCGTCACGTCCCCGTCTTCCTGTTCCGATTGCGCTAACCGCCCCTTTCCAGCCTGATCGTAGCTCTGATCATGAACACGCGGGCAGACGCCGGGGACATCCCCTGCTCATAGTCCATATACTTGTTCCTATTATAGTTCGTCAAGGACAATGTGCCGATACCCCGTCGCGGAACAAGTCACACATACTCGCTGGGCTACTCTATAAGCATCGCAAGACGCGCCTTCCTGCTTCGCCCCCGGCTCCGGCGGAGTGGGGTCCTCCGCCTAGGTCCTCCCGCTCTAGCGGCGGCGCCCTTGTCCTTCTTGCGGTCGCGCGCGAACCTCTGCTCCATTATCACCCTCCGTCCCTTCTACTACGAAGACCCAAGAGGGTCTTCACCGGCGTCGCACTTTGCGCGTTACCGAGGACCTACGCATCTAGCGGGGCTGGCCTGGCTTCCGCGGCGTTATCCCACTATCAAACCGCCTGGGAAGCCCGCCAGACATACGTGGGCCTCCCGCTTTGGCGGTTTGGGGCTTGTTTAGTGAGTGAGATGATCCCAAACGTAGGTCGGATCACCCTTACGGTTGTCTTTACTGACTTCTGTGTGTCCCTTGCGACTCGTGAACCGTTCGTGGGCGCTGCTGCTATCCCTATCCTCACCTGGTGCGCTTGAGAGCTGCCAAAAGAGTTGCAGTGGGATCCACTATATAAGCACGAGAAGGTATGTGCTCTCTTCATTCGCATCTGCTCTGTCCTGCGCTTCCCCCTCCTTCCCTTCCTCACAATGGCACCCATGCGCTCCTTGTCGTTACTAGCTCTATATGCGCTCGCGAGGAGCGCATATGGCGCACCCGCCAATGCCAGCAGCACGAACCTCGCCACCTACAGCGTCTACAAAGACCTTTCCGGCCAAGCCTTCCTCGACTTCTTCCACTAGTGAGTTTACACATTTCCGACTATTACGCTAGCTCACCCCACGCAGCGACGTGCACCCCTCCGACAACGAAGGCGTCGCCAACTACGTCGATGGCCCCTCGAACGGCCTCACCTATGTCGATGGCAACGGCAAGGTCGTCGTCGCCGTCGAGACGACCAACAACGTGAACGGCCTGCGCAAGGCCGTGCGCATGGTCTCCACCGAGACCTTCAACCCGTCGCAGAACCT
>JAMQCK010000215.1:0-36616 GCA_024196135.1 Pleurotus ostreatus/Saccharomyces cerevisiae fusant | reverse complement strand
AGTGACGAAAAGGCGATGACGAAGCACGAAGAGGTAAGAGAAGGAGGAGGTCGAGTGCAAGAGACGGGGGATTCGAAGGCACGAGAGGAAGGAGGACGAAGACGCGAGAGGGATAGGGATCGACTCACAATAACACCCCCGCTCTTCACGAGGCGCTTGCACTCCTTCATGTACGTGACGTTGTTGACGATGAACGCGTCGATGAAGGCGAAGTCGTACGTGCCCTCCTCCGCCGCCCCCGTCATCGCCGCGAGCGACTTCTCCGCAGGCCCGACGACGACCTCGACGCGGTCCGCCAGCCCCGCGTGCGCGATGTTCTCCTTCGCGACCTGGACACCAACGATGAGCGCCAGTCGCCCCATCAGTCGAAAGAGGAGGAAAAACACCCACCCCCGCCGTCTTCTCGTCCAGCTCAAACGTCACCAGCTTCCCCCCCTCCGGCAGCCCCCGTGCCATCCAGATCGTCGAGTACCCGCCCAGCGTGCCCACCTCGAGCACGCGCTTCGCCCCCAGCGCCCGGACGAGCAGGTTGAGATATTTCCCCTGCGGCGCGCTCACCGCGATCTCCATGAGCCCGTGCTTCGCCGAGTTTTCGAGGGCGAAGGCGAGGGCGGGGTCGGGCGAGCCGAGGAGGTACTTGGCGTGGTAGGCCTCGGAGGCAGCCCAGGCGTCGTAGCCTGCGTGCTCGCCGGGGAAGAACATGGGCATGGTGGGTGGGTAGGAGGGGTGGTTGGTGGGTGGTGAATAGAGGTGTTGAGGAGTTGTGGTCGGTGGTAAGGTGCGAGCAATGAAGCGTGTGCTTGTTGGGTGCAGAAAAGGGTCGACAGTGGGCGCCTTATATACCTAGCCAGGGTCCAGAAAATCCAGTATATGAAGTATATTGAAGACGGGCGCGCGGGAGCTATGCGCGTCCTGGGAGTTCTCTGTCCCAGCCCAGCGGTTCGGTTCCGGGGTGTGGGACCACGAGCGCGCCGTTAGGGTGCGTCGCCGCGCCGCCAGGATTGCGTCGCCTGCCCGAGGAGCGTGCACAAGCGTATCCCCTAGGACCACGCACGTCAGTACCAGACTGTAGGGTCGACGAGTACGAGTAGGCATACAGCGAGGTCCCTGTCGCTCAGGCGCGGAAGGAGGTTATTTTCGCCATGGCTTCCTTGCCGAACAAACGCGTCCTGCGCTCGCCGCTGCTCGATTGGTACCCTGCCATGTGCTGGGACCTGCGAGGTCGTAAAAATTGGGTCCCGCGCGACCCTTACAGATGTCTAGGAAGTCTTCGAAGTGCATCCCCTGTTGGAACGAACCCATCCCAAGGTCAACTGGACGTACGGAGTCCAGTTGAACTCAATTGCGCTCGCGCGCCGAGGCTTGCGACACCTCCCGGCTACGTACTCCGGAAGGCCACGGTATAGAATCCGGCAGCGGCGGAATACAGTCTCTGAGGAGGATGTCACGGTGGCGAGGGTGAGGGTTGACCGTTGACGAGGTCACAGGTGATCAAGCGGGATCATATCATATCAGATAATCAAACACAGATAAGCAGCCCACGTGGGAGCCCACCTCGTCCCGTGCGTGGGCGACCCACCTTGTCCCGCGCGCGCCTACTCCTGCACCCACACCACGACGGGACCCACATCTCGACCGACCTTCGACCTACTTCGCGCTCGCCGTTGAGCTTGCGCGTCCAATGTCCACGGCGCGCCGTCTTGCGTGTGCGTCCTGGACAGTCCAGAGTAAACCTGGACCCACGCCCCCGGCGAGGGATATTCATTCGAGCTGACGCGTAGGAAATCCTGCGAAATCTTCAATATGCCTATGGGTTTGTCGTAATATGCCTACGGGTTTGTCGTTTGGTTTGTCGCGATATGCTTGCAGGCTTGCCGCTATGACGGCGTCCCAGCTTACAACGACGGTTGTCCCAGCTTCCAACGCCGGTTGTCCTAGCTTACAACGACGGCTGTCCCAGCTTCCAACGATGGTTGTTCCAGCTTCCAACGACAGTTGTCCAGGCATACAACGACGGTTGTCCAGGCATACAACGACAGCTGTCCAGGCATAATAGAGCGTCAGCAACGATGCCAATTCGCGCGCGAGTCCGACCCCGTGCTCGCGAACTCGGCGAAGCACGGGCTCTTGGAGATCGCGGTGAGCGCGCCGCAGGGGAAGTATAGCGGTCTCCGCGCCGCGGGGCACTATCGTGATCTCCGCGCCGCAGGGGAAGTATAGCGGTCTCCGCGCCGCAGGGGAGGTATCTGAACCTGCTGGCGTGGGCGCTCTTAAACCTACTGGAGCGCTGGGGGCGCAGCGTGTGCTCGAGGTGGGCACGCCGCGGCGGGTAGTCGACGATCTGGATGGCGAGGGGGTTACCTAGTGATGGGAAGCTGGTGACGTTTGAGTTGGACGAGAAGCGACAACATCGTCCAGAACGGCCACGTCGCCGACGAAGACCGGTAGGTGTTTCCCTCGCTACTTTACTTCCCCTCACCGCCTTGCTCCCCTCTTCAGGAGTCGTCTCCGAGCTACCCTCATACCCCCCTCACCACCTTGCTTCCCTCATCAATAGTCGTCTCTACGCTTCCCCTCATCAATCTCTCCACGCATCTCCATCTCCATCTCCACGCTGGCTGACACCTCGACCCCCCCCCAGCCGCCCTCCAAGCCGCCGGCGAGGAGACGTCGTACGTCGAGGCCGGGCGCGAGCTGCTCGAGTATCTGCAGGGTGAGTGGTTGGGGTTCTTCTTTTCATTTTTATTTGCCTCTTGTCTCCCTGTCCTTCTTTTATACTCTCCTTCTTCTATGCTCTCCTTCTCGTCGTCTCCCTCACGTTCTCGTCATCCCCCCCTCCTCCTCCTCGTCCCCCCTCCTCCTCCTCGTCATCCCCCCCCTCCTTCTCGTCATCCCCCCTCCTCCTCCTCGTCCCCCCTCCTTCTCGTCGTCTCCCTCACCTCACGTCCAAAACACGTCACCCCCAAGGGTGGACGGGGGCGAGGAAGGAAAGTGGAGGACGGGGGCGAGGAAGGAAAGTGGAGGAAGGATGATAGAGGAAAAGGGATAGACAACCTGCACGCACTCAACTGCACCCAGAGCGCACTCAACTGCGCCCAGCGCACTCAACTGCACCCAGCGCATTCAACTGCACCCAGAGCGCCCTCAACTGCACCCAGAGCGCACTCAACTGCGAGTATACTGTATCTTGATCATCCGCTTGGGATGGTTCACGAGACTAGAATCCTTGGGATGGTCCACGAGACTAGATTTCTTGTTGCTTTGTTGGATGATACGGCAATTACTGTATAGATGCGACTTGACGAGAATTATACGAGTAGGTGTGACTAGACGGCAATGACTGTATAGGTACGACTTGACGACAATTGTAGGGATGACCCGGCGACCATTGTAGGGATGACTCGCGAGCACGAGCGAAAAGGTGGATTCGCGAGCACAAGCGAAAAGGTGGATTCGCGGGCACGAGCGAACAGGCGTCGTCGGGAGGCGATGAGCGAAATGGCGGAATCGCGGGCGCAAGCGAAAAGGCGGATTCACGTCGCCCGTACCCCACCTCCGCGTCGACCGTACCGCACCTTCGCATTGTTCGCATCCCGTCCCTCGTCCTTCGTCCTTCCCTTCCACCCGCCGCGCCACCTCCTTCACCGCGCCACCTCCTTCACCGCGCTACATCCTTCACCGCGCCACATCCCTCACCGCGCCACATCCTTCACCGCGCTCCCTCCCCTCCTCCCGTCGCCCCTCCTCTCGCCCCTGCTCTCGCCCCCTCCCCCCCTTCCCTCTTCGCGTCCCTTCCACCCGCGTCCGTATCACTCCTCCGTCGTCCCACCCCCTCTCGCGTCTCCACCCGCGGCTCTCAGTCTCCCTCGCCCTCGCAAGTCTTGGGCGCACCCTCGCAAGTCTACCTGCCTTCTTCACTATTACCTCCCTCCCTCTCGCCCCCTCCCTCTCGCGTCTTCCCCCTTGCCCCCCCCCCCCCCCCCCCCCAACGAGCGTCCTAGAGAGCTTCCAAGGAGCGCCCTCGGGGTGTCCGCAGGTGCGTGTTCGGGAGCGCCTGACAAGCGTCCATTGGGAGCGTCCTCGGGTGCGTCCTTGAGAGCATCGCCAGACCCGACTTCCCTCGGAGCGTCCATTGGGTGCGCCCTCCCCCCCTCTTCCCCCTCCCTCCCTCTTCCCCCTCCCCCCCTTCCCTCCGTCCCCCTTCCCCCCCCCCTCCGCCCCTCCACCCTCCCCCCCCAAGCGTCCTCGAGATCTTCCACCGAGCGCCCTGCGATCCAGAGGGCAGGTCGTGGGGAGGAAGGATGGGTAGATGAGGAGCATGGGTGAGGAGTAGAGGGAGAAGGCGGAAGGGGAAGAGGAGGGAGAAGGGAGGAAGGGAGGGAAGGAAGGGGAGGGGGAAGGGAAGGGGCGAGAAGGGGAAGGGAGAAGGGAGAAGGGGGGGGAAGGGGAGGGAGAAGGGAGAAGGGAGAAGGGAGAAGGGAGAAGGGGGTGTGAGGGGGGAGAAGGGGGAGTGGGGAAGGAGCGGAATGGGGAGAAGGGGAGGGGAGAAGGGAGAAGGGGGTGTGAGGGGGGAGAAGGGGGAGTGGGGAAGGAGCGGAATGGGGAGAAGGGGAGGGGAGAAGGGAGGGTGGGAAGGGGGAAGAGAGGGAGAAGGGGACGGTGCACAGATACATTCACGGTAGACTACACGACATCTACAAGCGAATGTGGCTAGGAATGCGAGACGAGGCTCACCGACATGTCAAAACGAGGCTCACAGACACGAGATAGGGAGGGTGGGGGAGGAGGGGAAGGGGAGACAGAAGGAAAGGAGGGAAGAGAGAGAGATGGAAGGGATAAGCGAAGAGGGGGAAGAGCGGGAGGGGGAAGCGAAGAGGTAGGGCGGGGAGGAAGGGGAAGGAAGAGGGTGTATGTGCACATCTGACCTTGAGCGCAAAAGAGCAGGAGCTCGCACCGGTGTGGTTCGGAGCGCGCGCGACTGGGGTGGTCGGTCGAGCTAGACGGGGAGTGGCCCATCCCGCCGCGGCGACAGGGTAGACGGCGCTTCGATGCAGACAAGAGCCGGAGGCGTGGTCGGAGTTTGTTGAGGCGCATCGAGGTTTAGCTGGCGATGTCATGCAGCATCAAAGAACCGGTCGGTCGAGTAAGCTACAGCCAACCGAGCGCTCGGCCTAACCCTATCGCAAGGCGAGCAGACCGAACGCCCTCGCCCTCCGAGCAGACCATCCGCTCCCCCATCAACCCGCGGTCCGCGTTGCGGATCAGCCATGACGTCACATCACTAACCCTTCCGGATGCGGCAGCGTTGCGATCGCGTGGTCGTCAGCGACGCTCTTGATCGCCTCTACCCTCGTATCGCAGAGTCGGCTGGAGGCGGCTGGCTTGTTGTGCTGAGTCGACTGCCGTGTCGTGCTGAGCTGACCTTCGTGCCGTAAAGAGCCAATGACTAGCGCCTGTCGCGTCGACTGTGCTGCTCTCTGGTCCGCGCTCTCGGCTCTCAACATGACGACGGCCATTACTTGTCCTCCTCGCCGGCTTCCTGTATGCGTGCCTCGCCCTCGTCCCTCTTCGCAGCTTTCCCTGCGCAACGTCACGACGTTGGCCCGCTCTGTCGTGCGGCCTGCGACTCACCAAGGACCTGTCCTCCAACCCTCTCGCTGCTATCCTCGCACTCCCACGTCGACCACAGATTCGACCTTGCTCTGAACACGATCAGCCCCATCTCGTGTGGTGTACTCACTTCTCTGCCATAACACTCCGCCCCGCCGCTGCGTACGTCAACCTCATGAGCTGCGTACATCATCCTCATGAGCTGCGTACATCATCCTCATGAGCCGCCTACGCCAACCTTATGAGCTGCCTACGTACCGGTGAGCCTCGCCTCGCAGTGGTGATCACATACGCTTGTACGTACCGCGCATATAGCCGTCTCGTCTACCGCGCATGTAGCCGTCTCGTCTACCGCGCATATAGCCGTCTCGTCTACCGCGCATACAGTCGTCTCGTCCACCGCGCATATTGACGTCTCGTCCACCGCGCATACAGTCGTCTCGTCTACCACGAATGCATTTGTCTACCTTGCCTCGTGTCGGTATACACGATCGTCTGCGCGTTCCCTAGGTTCTTCCTTCCCCTACCTCTCCCTCCCTTCCCCCTACCTCTCCCCTCCCTTCCCCCCCTCTTCCCACCTCATCCTCCTTCACCTCCCCCTTCTCCATACCTCCTCTTGCTCCCCTACCTCTCCCTCCTTCACCGCCCCGCTGGCGCTAGGCGCGAGTCCCCGGTCAGTCTAGGCGCAAATCGTCAGGGATGGCTGCGTCTTGAGGAGGGGCGTGGGGCGCTTGGAGGACGGATAGGGGCGTGGGGCGCTTGGAGGACGGATAGGGGCGTTTTGAGGAGGGCATGGGGATGGGGCGGAGGGAGGCGACGGTCTAGGGGGCGGAGGGTCTATGGGGGGAAGACGACGGTCTATGGGGGGAAGACGACAGTCTATGTGCCGAAGACGCTCGGGCGGGGAGGGGCAACGTCGAAGGGGGCGAAAGTCGTGCGCGCGGAGACGACAGTCGCTCGTGTATGGAGGGAGACGAGCGACGGAGGGGAGACGACGGAGACGAGGGGGACAAAGGGCAGCGACGGAGGTGAGAGCGACGGAGGGAATGGAGGCGAGGTCGAGGGGAGAGGGCGCCTGGGTGCGCGTCGAGGGAGTGGGGCGCTGGTCGCTCGCCGCGAGCGACGGGGCGAAAAGGAGACGAGGGGTGGGCGGCTAGCGCGAACGACGTTGGTGGGCGGCTAGCGCGAGCAATGAGGGTGGGCGGACAGCGCAAGCAATGAGGGTGTGGGTGGGAGCCGAATGAGAGGGAAGGGCGACGGAGGTGGAAGGCGAGGGATTGGGGGGGGGGGATGGCGAGGGAGGCGGGAGGCGGGGCGAGGGAGGTGCAGATGGGGGAGATAGTCGCCAAAGATGGCGCTCCTCGCCAAAGCTAGCGCTCGTTGAAAAGGGTGGCGCGCGTCCCAAAAGATGGCGCGCGTCGCTAAAGGTAGCGCTCGTCGCCATAGATGGCGCGCGTCGCAAAAGCTAGCGCTCGTCGCCAAGGGGGCGCGCTCGTCGCAAAAGCTGGCGCTCGTCGTCGATGAAGGGTCATGTCGTCGAGGAAGGGTCATGCAGGTGCTGACGAAGGGTCATGCAGGCGCTGACGAAGGGTCATGCACGCGCTGACGAAGGGTAATCCCGGGGCTGATGGGAAGTCATGCAGGCGCTGATGGGACGTGATAAGCAGCGCTCAGTCGGGGTAAGAAGGCGTCGACTGAAGGTGAAAGCGTCGACTAAAGGCGAAGTTGCAGGTGCTGACTTGAGGGGGACGAGGGTGGTTCGTCGGCCGGCGGGGCGAGGGACCCCGTTCGTCGGTCGGCGAGGCGTAGGAGTTGCTCGGCGCAGCGGAGGAGCTGGTGACGGACTCGATCGAAGGTGGCGGAGAATTTGGTCAAAGGGTCGAAGGTGGCGGAGAATTTGGTCAAACGGTCAAACGGTCGAAGGGTCGAAGGGTCGAAGGCCGAAGGGTCGAAGGGTCAAACGGTCGAAGGGTCGAAGGGTCGAAGGCCGAAGGTGCGCGACGCCCGTCACCCCTCTCCCCCTCCCCCCCTCATCCAACCACGATATTTGTCCCCCCTTCTCCGCTTACGATGTCCACTGTACCCCCTCTCGCCCCTTTCCCCCTTTTCCATCCACAATTCATGAATGCCTCGCCATCTACATACACCCCGCTTCGTCGTCTACGCCCCGCTCCCCCATCTACACCCGGCTCCCACCATCTTTATCTGCACCCCTCTGCCCCCGTCTTTATCTCTCCCCCCCCGTCCGCAGTGTCTCCCTCCCCTGTCCTCCCGCATCACGCCCCTCCCCATTTCCCCCTTCACCTCACCTCTCCCCCCTTCACCGCGCCGCTGGCGCTAAGAGTGAATCACCGCCTCTTCCTTCCCCCTACCCCTCCCTCCTTCTCCGCCTCGTCAGCGCTAGACCCGAATCACCGGTCAGGCGCTCAGGGCGCCGCAAGGGGAGAGAAGTAATCGAAGGTGGGGGGTTGTGACGCTTGAGGGCGGGGGTCGGTGATGACGGGGCGGTGAAGATGCTCCCCAAACACAGCGAGGAGAGAAAATGCACCCCCCAACAGGGAGGCAAGGGGGAAGATGCTCTCCCATCGAAGCAAATAGCGAACAGCGATGAAGCGCTGAAGCGAGAGAAGGCGCTGAAGGAGAGCCGCGGGGGAGAAGGAGGGCGGAAGAAAACGTAGGAGGCTCCCTTCCCTCCCCTTCCCCTTCCCTTGCCCCCGCTGGACGGATGGGGCGCTCAGGAATAGGGATGGGGCGCTTGGAGGAGGGCATGTTCATATGGGCGCGCGCGGGGCGAAGGTCGCGCGGGGGGAGGGCTATTAGAAGTCGCTCGGGGGAAGGTCGTGTGGGCTGAGGGGAGTGGGGACGTCGAAGGGGAGGGCTGTTAGAAGTCGTGTCGAAGGGGGCGAAAGTCTATGAGGCGTCAAAGGTGAGGGAGAGCGTCGAAGGGGGCGTCCGAGGTCGAAGGGACAGCGACGTCGAAGGGGCGGCGTCGAAGGGGAGCATCGAAGGCGGAAAGCGTCGAAGGGGAAGACGTCGAGGGGTCAGCGTCGAAGGGGAGAGCGTCGAAGGGGCAGCGCCGGAGGGGCGACGTCGAAGGGCGACGTCGAAGGAGCGACATCGAAGGGGAGAGCGTCGGAGGGGAAGACGTCGAGGGGAGAGCCTCGAAGGGGCAGCGACGCCCACCTATTCCACCGCGCGCCGCGAGGGTGTGGGTGTGTGTGTAGGATGCAGGGCGGTGAGGGTGGGAAGAGCGACGCCCACCTATCCCACCTCGCCCAGCACCGCGAGGGTGTGGGTGTAGGATGCAGGCGAGAGCGGAGGTGCGGACAGCGAGGGCTGTTAGACGTCGGGGGAGCGGGGCGGAGGTGCGATGAAAAAGGGGGGGTTGTAGGATGAGGGGGATGGTGTAGGGAAGGGGTGCGAGACGCGGAGATCAAACACTTCCCGCCCCTCTTTACCCTCCTAGCCCTTCCGCTTCTCTCCTTCCCACCATCCCGTCCCAGGCACAGCGGGAAAACCTTATCCGAAGGGGAATCGAGGAAGCGAGAACAGCGTACCGAGCTCGATTGGAACGGAGAAGCTTGCTGAGCTCGAATGGAACGGGAAACTCTCTGGGCCCAGAGGGGAGTGTGGCCAGTTGGGGGCAGCGAAGGATTCGGTCGAGGGCGGGCGAAATGCGAGGGTGAGGGCGGCTAAGGAGCCGGTTGGAGGCGGACGAAGGAGTCGGTTGGAAGCGACGAAGGAGTCGGTTGGAGACGGCGAAGGAGTAGGTTGGAGGTGGCGGATTGTCGCAGGGTGACAGGGGCGCGACGCCCGTTACCCCCGCCCCTTGTACTTCCATGCCCGCCTCCGCCTTCTACATTCATGATGTTTACTCTACCCCCTTCAGCCCCTTTCCCCCCTTTCCATCCACAACTTCCGCCCCACCCTCTTAGCCTCCCCGTCCTCTTCTTCTCCTACCCGTCCTCTTCTTCTCCTCCCCATCCTACACTCTGTCTCCCCGCTCACCGCGCCCTCCCCCTCTCCGCATTCTTGTCGCCCTCCCCCTCTCCGCATTCTTGTCGCCCTCCTCCTCTCCGCATTCTTGTCGCCCTCCTCCTCCATGCTTCGATTCACCCGCCTCCCTTCTCGCTCCCCCTCCGCAGTCTAGTCTCCTTTTTCCTCCCGCATCGCCTCCTCCCTCCCCCTGGCGTCGCCTCCTCCTTCCCCCTCGCGCTGCGCTGTACATCACATATGCTTTCTGATCGTGTTTCGCTACCGCCCCTTCCCTCACTTCCCTCTCCTCCCTCCCTTCCCTCCCTTCCCTCCCTTCGACGACGTGGGGATGACATGTGGCAGTGCCGACTTGCGCCCCCATGTGGCACGGAAGATGAGAGCAGGACAGCCGAGGGGAGGGGGAGGGAAAGTGTCGAAGGAAGGGAGGGGAGGGAGGGAAGGTGTCGAAAGACGCTTGCGAGTGTAGGAAAGGTGTCGCAAGACAAGAAAAGAGGTGCACTTCGAGGGACGAGAAGGAGGAAAAGCGATCCGAGGCGCGCAAGGAGGGTGATCCGAGGTATGGAGGAAAGGTGATCCGAGGTGCGAAACGGCGTAGGCAGGAGCAGGGCGGACACGAACACTTGAGCTCCATCGGCATTCCCGAAATCTACGCGCGCAAGAGGGGCCTGCGCGGATGAGCCCGCAAGATGGGGCCCGCACAGATGAACGCGCTTCTTCTACGCTCCCTTCGCGCTTTTCCCCTTCTCCCTTCGCGCCTCTTCTACGCTCCCTTCGCGCGTCTTCTACGCCCATCCGCGCCAAATCTCGCCCTCGATACCCATCATGCAGATGTATTCCTACCCATGAGTACGCTCAATAAGTTGTATTCCTACCCTTACGCCCAGTAGGTATTCCTACCCTTACGCCCAGTAGATATTCCTACCCTTACGCCCAGTAGATATTCCCACCCTTACGCCCAGTAGATACCCAGCAAATAAATACCCTTCCTCAATTCGATGCCGTGTCGCCTTGCGACCCCTCACGCAACTACACCGCCTTACAACTCACCCCTCTCAACTACGCTGCACGGATCGCCTCTTCCCCACCTCTCGTCTACGCCGCATGAATCGCCGCCGGCTAGCTAGGCGGCATGAATCGCCGCCAGCTAGCTGCTAGCTAGGCGGCGTGTATCGCCGCCACAAACACGTCCAGCGCGGCCATCTGGCCCCACGTCGTGAACGCCTGCGGCGGGCCCGCCCACGCGGACGAGTACGTGTAGCCGGTCGCGGCGAGGTCGAGGAGGGCGTTGAGCTGGGGGGGGGAGTGGTTAGCAATATTCTTGGTATCCGCCGTCACCAAGCGAACTCGCTCGCCGCCACCACCACCCCTGGCCCTTCTCCTCCTCCTTCCACTTCTCCCCCGCCATCTCCTCTCCCTTCGCCCTTCCCCGCCATCTCCTCCCCTTCCGCCTTCCCTTCGCCCCCCTCCTCTCTCGCACAACCCACACGCACATAACTGCCAAAAAAAACCCTCCCCACACACAAACCCCCTCTCCTCCCCTTTACCCAAACCTTTCCCACACACAAAACGCCTCTCCAAAACCTCAAAGAAACCAAGCCCAACCACGCACCTGCACACAAACATAACTATGGATCAGGATCCGCAGCGCCTCATTATCGTGCTGCCGCCGCATGTACGCCTCGTCGAGGCCGCGGAGGAGGATGGACTTGAAGCCGACGCCGTCGTTGTTGGCGGAGGGGGAGGCGCCCTCGGTGATGATGCCGTTGGAACCTGGGGGGAGGGGGTTAGAGAGGGTGCGCGCCCTTGCTGTGACTGAATAGGTGGTGTCGTCGTCGTTCATTCCGAGCAGTCGCCGTCGTTCAAGCGCCACCCCGCCCCGCGTCGACTTAAGCCTTTCCTGGACGCGCCCGCGACTCGCCGTGTAGGCGCGCGGAAAAGGAAAGGCAGCCGCGTCGACAAAAGAAAGGCCGTCACGTCAACAATCAATCCCCAAGCTCCCAACTCGCACTCCCCCGGCCCCATCCCCCCTACCCCTCAAAGAAACCGACCGCACTCAACAAAAGAATACCCTCCACTCAACCAAAGCATACCCTCCACTCAACAAAAGAACACCCTCCACTCATCGCAGAAACCGACCGCACTCAACAAAAGAACACCCCCACTCACCCTGCCACGCCCCCGTCTTCATCGCCGCGTTCGCCGCGTACGTCGCCAGGCTCTTCCACTGCCCGTCGCCCGTCACGTCCGCGAGCACGTTGAGGCCCTCGAGGAACTTGCCGGTGTTGTAGGTGAAGAGCCTGCGGGTGGGGTGGTTAGCGGGGGTGAAGGGGGGGAGAAAGAGGGGGGGAAGAGGGTGAGGAGGGTGAGGGGAGGGTGAGCGGGGGTGAGAGGAGGGAGCAAGAAGGATAAAAGGTGGGGTGGTCAGCGGGGGTGAAAGGTGGGGTAAGTGGGAGGTGGAGCGGGGGAGGGAGGACGCGACCGCCTCGTGTGTCGCGGGTTAGCGCTGGCGCCAGCGCACACTCCGAGCGCCAGCGCCGTCACACACTCCGAGCACCAGCGCCGGAGCACACTCCGAACAAAAGCGCCAGCGCACACTCCGGGCACGGCGTACTGACGCACGATCAAGCAACACTCGCACTCACCAATCCTTACTACTCCGCCCACAATCCCCCGCCCCAATCCCGTCCAAGGCAATATAATCATCCCGCATATTCAGCGTCTTGATCCAGTTGGCGGACAGGATGGCCGCGTTGGTGTACTTCGCGTCGCCGGTCGCCTCGACGAGGTAGGCGGAGAGGGTGAGGTAGAGGCTGCGGTGGGGGGTTAGTTGAGGGTCGAGGCAGATGAGGCGGCTGCGAGAAGTAAAGTAAGAGGGGGATAAGAAGTAATGCGAGAGGGGTGGAATGGGGGAAGGAAGGGTGAAGGAAGGTGACGAAGTGAGGGAGGTCAGCAGAGGGGATGGAGGACGGAGAGGAAAGGAGGTGGGAGGGAAGGGAAGATGAGGAGAAGACGACGCACCCAGTTGTGATGCTGTTGATGCCCAGGTCGTCATCGTTGGCGCGCTGATGCACGGTCAGCTCGCTAGCCCGAATCAGGGAAGATCGAGTACGCACCCAGAAGACACCGCCTGCCATGGTTTCTGCGTGCGCGGGTGGTCAGTAAAGGGTTAGGACGGAAGGGCAGCGTTAGGACGGAAGGGCAGCGTTAGGACGGAAGGGCATGCGTTGGGGAAAGACTCGTCTCGACGTCCAGACACAGCAGGGCAGATGACTCACTCCCTTCACACGTCCCCTTGAAGCTTGACTTCTTCGTCGAAATGCGGCCCGCGTTGGCCACGTCCTGGGTGATGACGCTGTACAGGAATCGTTGGTACGAGTTCGGATGCAACGAGCGCGACTATCAGGCTTCATCGTCGAAGAAGCTCCCGAACTAGCCTCGACGAAGCTCCCGAACTAGCCTCGACGAAGCTCCTCGAACGAGCGCGACCCTCCCCCGCAAGACCATCTCGCCACTTCGACGCCAATAAAGAGACACGACACTCACTAAGTACTAACATGCTCCCACGTCTTGATCGCGTGGTCGAGCAAGCCCTGGTCGCCGTAGGCGCGGTAGCCGTAGTACGCGGCGGTCGCCCACCACCTGAGGTGCGAGTCAGTGACGTAGGACGGTAGACAGAATTGTAGGACGATAGATGGAGATGTAGGGCGATAGATGGAGATGTAGGGCGATAGATGGAGATGTAGGGCGATAGATGGAGATTTCGGCGTACATCGCGTCGTCGTTGTACTGCAGAAATATATCGTCGTCAGTGCAAGTTCACCATGGGCAGACGAAAAGGACGAGGGCGAAACGAAGAGGAAGAAGGCGCAACCAAGAGGACGGGGGCGCAATGAAGAGGACAAGGGCGCAACGAAGGGGAGAAAGATGCGAGGAAGGATGGGGGTAAGCGAAGGCATGGCATAACACTTACCCCCCACTGGTCATAATTCGCATGCAGGCTGAACGCGGTGTTGAGGCCCGGGATGACCTGCGACGCGTAGGCCGACCCGCCGGAGCGGTAGTCGTGGTTCGCCATGGAGGCCCTGTGCGCGGCGAGTCAGCATAAGTCTGGTGAGCAACCGCGACTTCGCGAGACGAGGTGAAGGAGGAGGTCAACTGTCGACGAAGATATGTCCTCTCGCCCGAGTACACTACTCAATCCACGAGCGCGGTACACGACCCACGAGCACAGTACTCAATCCACGAGCAAAGAGTCGGGGCGCAAGACGACGCCCAACCCCACCATGACGCCCACCCCCCACCGCGCCAATCCACACTCACCAAACATTCCCCGACTGCCAGTACCCGATCCCATTGAACTCGGCCGTCGCGCTGTTCAGCTGCGGGAACATGTACGCGATCGCGCCCTGGGAGATGCCGATGATCTCGGCCTGCGTGCGGTTGTTGCTGAATTTCTGGGTGGGGATGGTTAGTGACGTGGGTGAGGGTAGGAAGGGAAGAGGAGGGGGAGGAGGTAGAGAGTGTGGTAGAAGCAAAGAAGTACTCACCCTCCAGCTCAACGGCACGCCCAGATCCTGGGCAGCGGAGAGCCCGGCGAGCGCGAGGGCCGCCAGGCATGAGAGGCGGGAGAACATGCTGTTGGTAAAGAGCGACGAAATCCGCAAAGGAGAACGAGGAGAAAGGTAAAAAGGAACGACGAAGTCAAGATCAGCGCTGATACAACGCCTCTCGCGCTTATATACATTTACGCCTCGGGAACCCCGCGCCTTACGAGACACTTCCCGTCAGTCTCGCGCGACACTGCCCGCGACCTTCGGAAGACACGCCCCGCGGCACTCGGGACATGCCTCGGTACCTTGAGCGCAGAGTGCGTCAGGCAGCGGGCGTACGCTGGACCTGACCTCGAACGGGCGTCTGCAGTCCCCGAACAGACCTATGCAGGTGTTCATACACACCTCTACGGCCCTATTCAAGCCTTCTGGAAGGTCATCTCCGTACGCGCTGATCTTCACTGTCGTCGTTCCTGAAGGGAGTACCGTACACGGTGCGGGCGCAGGGAATCGTCGAGGTCATCAATGGGACGCCCTGTTTTGGACGGCGAGGACGCCCGAGGTGCCTCGGGGGTGATCTGTGTGAAGCGCTTCGCCTGTTGCGCGTCTTGAAAGTTGGCGTCTTCTGCCGTCGCCGTTGCTGCCGCCGCCGCCGTCAAGGTTTGGACAAGACGGGCAGTCTAGCTTGAGCCCAGCGTCTCGTGCTAGCTTACAGAAGGCTCTTAGACTGTTGCCTCTGGAGACTCTCTTTGGAAGTCGAGCGAGGGGCGGCGCAGGCGCGACATCTGGGTCGTATTCTGGATGCAGAACGTTCGAAGCAAGGCGTGAGATGTCGGTCTAAGCGCGGCGTTGATTGGACCTACACCACCAAGCAAACGCAAACATCGCGGATTGCGATCAGAGCGCGTGCGCTTTGGGGCGCGACAGAGGTGATAGCATCTGGACAAGTACCAAGAACCTCTATGCACGTATGAGGGTGGGTATCACTCATCTCAGACTCCCGATTCATGCCTAAACTCTCGTGCACCCTGCGCACCATAGTCGTTCGTAACATTCGTGATATTCGCCGGTATTGAGAAAGATAGAACCATGCATATCAGTACAAGTCAGCTAGTAGTACGCATATAGACATCCTTAGACGTGGCTTTCCTCGCGCTCACGCTCCATAATTCCGTCGACTCGGACGGCAGTCAGGGTCATAAACACGCTGTGATTCCTTCTTGTTTCCTAAACGATTGCGATTGCCATGGACAATGTGTCCTACGCCCTATAGTTTCCGGTCAAAGGTCAAACGTCGTTGCTCGTATAAGCCCACCTTTTCTTATTCGGACGCTCGGTAGTATGGACAGTCTTGACATGCCTCTCCAGATCGCTCTTTGTGTTGAAGCGCGACTGGCAATCATGTTCATGACAGCCGAATGCCTTGAGATTTCGATGGCGCTGTATATGATCTTTTCAAGGCCTCAGCGCCACGAATACCACAGAAAGAGCTGCGCGCACCGATCAGGTTTTTCTTCCTTGTAAACGTCTTGTGGCATTGATCACAGGTAAAACCTCGATTGTGCAAACGCGTTGAGGCTCTACGCTTCTTTGCCGCTTGCGACTGCGCTTGTGAGCCAACTTCGCTCCGAAATTCCACCCCTCCACGTGGGCCTTGCGGCATATCAATCGGAGATGCGAAATCTGCCCCGGTATTGTTCCAAGACGGGTCGACATCGTACATGGCCACCGGGGTACAATGCAGGGGATTTACCATTGCATCCATGCCTCCATATGAAGTCCACGATGAGAAGGTGTCCGCCTCTAGCGATGATTCTGTGAAGTACCACTCGTCGCGCTCGAGGAGTGCGGGATCGTCTGTAAGCGCGTCAAAAGCGTCAATGGTAGAACGAGGTAATGATTGACCTATGCATACCGAGACCCTTGACACATGGTGTAATCCCAGCGTCAACAGGCTGAACAGAGGGCTCAGGAAGACACAGCGGGTATCCTTGCCTGGACTGAATGAGGATGTCTGAACAAGCTATGGCAAAATCGTGAGTAGATGCGGGAAAACAAGATTTTCGCTCACGTAGTCCCCGGGCGAGTAGCTGTGCCGAGACGGTCTGCGTATTGTCATAGTCGTGCGACCCTCTATCTCCAAGTATAGTCAGCGCGACATGAGCGCAAGAAGAAAAGTCACATACGCGTAGCACATGTTGTCAAGGAAGGTGTTGTCGGTGTACGAGCGCTAGCTGTCGACTTTAAGTACCCGCAAAGCACAATACAGATTGGAGACGAATGGCAATCTTTGTACACGCGCTTTGGTGCAAATGAATCGCGAGGCATACTAGTGAGAACGGGATGACATTCTGCATGCAAGTCGCACCGCCGCCATCCGAGTACGATCGAGATGAAGTCCCGAAAACTTGATGGAAGGCGCGCGGACGCATTACCAAGGCTTCGGCGTTCCCTCGTTGTCGGTCTTCTCCGCAGAACCGCGAAGGATTCGAAGCAAGCATTGAATGCACCCACAGGGCTAGATGACCGTGAAGAAGCCCTCCGAGCCAGCCGTGAACTTCAAGGTTCGATGACGCGATGAATTAGGCGAAGGACCGCCTTACAAACAGCAGGTATAGATTGTCGGTCGATGGCTGCGCAATTGCCGGCAGGACTCAATGGTTGTCTGCAGGTCTCGGGGCGACCATCAACCGTTGTCTGCACGCGCGCTCCTTTGCCGCCAACCGGCGCGCCTTAAGCGCCGCCATATGGGCGCTTACAGTCATTGTCTGCTCGAGCTCCGCGTTGTCTGCAGAGATAGTCAGAAGGCACCGACATTGACGGTCGAGGGATGGCGCTTACCGACAATATGTATCCCGTTGGCTGTAAAGAGTGTTCGAGAAAGAGATAAGGGCCACGTACGCTGGCCGCGGTCAGATTCATGGCTATGCGAGTTGTCGGTCGAGCGCGCTATGAGGGTCACGATGCAGGAACCTTCTATAGACGAAGCACATATATTCAAGTCTTTGGTAGTACGTGCAGAGAAGCGCGCGGGAGCGGTGCTTGGGGCACTTCCAGGGCCGGTGATTGACTGGATGAGGTGAGGGCAAAACGCCGATTCCATGTGGCGTCGGCGCGAGCCTTCGGCATATTCCGTAAATCAGGTGACATGTAGGGCGTCACGTTTGTCACAGTTCGACTTCACGAGTACGAAGTAGACGTTGGTCAGTATTCAAAGTCTGCATCTCCGCGTCGGGAGAGATCTTGGTCCGTATGTACTAGCCCGATACCAGCGCTACAATGTCTCGTCTGCGACCAGTCCTTGCTTCATAGTAGGTAGATACAACAAAGTCTGAAGCGACGCTGTCCTGTGGCTCTCTTCACTAATGTACTGTACATAAGTTGTCCAGCGTTCAGTATGTAGTACAAGTCCAATTTCAGTTTTAGTCCTTCGATATGTTTCTCCGACCCGCAGAGTCCGTAGTCCGTAAAATCCGTAGTCCGTGTAGTCCTGTAGTAAGTACAGTAGTTGGTCCGTCGCCAATATATGTCCGTTGACGTGTTCAAGTCCGAGGAAGTGCGGAGGGTAGGGCTGAACAGGTATGAGAATACGCTTGATGGCCTTGCATCGAAAGCACTTACCTTGCTATAAGCCATCGCCGCCGGGCTGCGTCCGCTTACGAGCACACTTCTTATGGTGCCTCCTGCGCAAGGCCTCGGTGTTGTAGCGGCGCCCGCATCCTAACTCGCAAGCGAATTCCTGCTTGTTCTCATGCACCCGTGCATGATCTAGGATTCCATTAGACACGCCGACATTACGAGCGACTTTGCGACAGGACTTGAACTCACTCATTGCGCTGAACCTGCGAGTAAATGTCGACTCGCAGTCGGGAGAGAAGGGGCAACGGTATGTCTTCCCACCAGCGCTGGACCGGCGGCGCTCGGCGGCCTTCTGCTGCTGCGTCGTCGCGACGATCCGGCGCGCTGCTCCAGCTCCAGGGCTTTGACCTCCGGTCGAGGCGAGAACCGGGTGGTCCTGGACAGCGCTCGTCGCCGTCAACTCGGACGAAGACGGAACCGCCGAAGTGAGCAGGTTGTCGTCAACGTAGTGCGGCCATTCACTCCATCCGGGGGTCGAGCGCGTGTTCATTATCGGCTGGGAAACGCTGTCGACGCTAGGTGTTCGTTCTGAACGCTCGTCAGTCACAGGACCATCCCCGGGCGGATCAGCGCACCTGCGAACGACGAACTCGTCAGCATCGCGGCGTGATCGCTGACAGTCATACTAGGATGCAAGTCGAGCACTTCGCGGAAGTCTATTGAGTGTTAGGCGGAGTCGATACCGCTCTTAATGAACTCACTGATGTTCCGGTCCTCGAAAAAGGTGGATGCCGACCCTTGGCTCTCGCCCGCGGAGAGTAAGGAGGTGTTGAAGAACAATGGGTCGCCTAAGATGCTCGAGGACAAGCTGGGTTCGCTTCCGTCTATTGGGAAGGATGACGGACTACCCTCCCAGTCGAAGAAGTCCGTTGGCGACCACGAGAACGCTTGGTCCGCGCCGTGCGAGCTCGCGTAGCCATCGGAGGACTGCACGGACGATAACGGCCAGGAAACATCCCCGACGTGCGCCAACAGATCCGACCCTGATGCGCTCTGATCCCAGCCCGTCGGAGTGTCCTCGAGAGACGGTCCTGAGGCGTCGAAATATGCGTCGGGCACTGTAGTTGAGAACTCAATCTCATAGACATGGAGAAAAAGCGAGGGAAACATACTTTGAGTGGTCTCTTGCGGCCAATAAGACATGGTCTTCGTGCTAGTCGCTCAGGTGACTCCGCAGATATCCACTAAGTCGGGAAGGTAGAGCGGATATCGTGGATATTGCGTTATGCAATCGGTGATTCCGCGCCAGCTGCGGAAATCAGAAGAAACGCGGAAGAAATTTTCCACTCGGCCGAAAGCCTGACGATGCAGCACAATGAGCAGGAGAATGATTGAGCGCAAAGCAACGGTATATATACCTGTACGACGATCGCACTTGCCGTGCTGTGCTCATTATGGTCTTCGCCGTATGGAGTAGAGCAGTGATAGCGTTGACGAACAGAGGGACCGTGAGCATTCGGTTGTGCCATTCCCGAGCGCGCGGTGAAGCACCGGAAGAGATAGTCGTCCGTCCGTCGTAAGGCGTCCTAGTACCAAGGCCTCATCGCCAATGTCGTCACCTCAATTAAGAAGCCCGACGGACCTGTCTTCGTCATTAGTGCTCATTCAATTTGTGAATGGAGAGCCCGCCCCGATCAGCCCTCGTGTGCCGCGAAGCCTGCACGACAGCGGCCCGTTGTCGATGTCCACGATAACGCTAGTCAGGAGGACCACGCTAGCATCGAGGTGCTCGTCGATCGCTCTGGTGAAGGTAGTCAGTTGCTAGCACGGCACGACAGCTGAAAAGCTCGCCTCATAACAGTCCCTGGAGGTCTCTACAAAGCGACCGCTGACCGTATAGCGCGGACTTCATAGCCATCTGCGCCACCCTCGACCGGCACCGATGGAGGCTATGTACTTCCACGCGGCTCGTTGTACGGCAGCGCAGAGCCTGAAGGTCGATCAACGCGGTGCTTCAAAATACGAGATTTGAGAGGCACATAATTGAAATAAAGTCATAAGATACGCACGTTATCGCGAGCCAACGCCTCGGATCCCCAGTGTGGCGTTATTTGGGACAGAGACTATCGGTGACGGGGATGACCAGCAGCGCCTAGCCGTTGCTTTCGAGCTGAACAACCAAGGTTAATACGATCTAAAAAAATAGATGACGTACGAAAGCGCTCGTCGAGCGAGTGTACTAGCATCTCATGCGCGTCGCGCTTGAGCGCGTTGCGCTCGACGAGGCCTGTGTACCGGTATAATGAGCGATGCGATGGCATGAGTACCCGTAGAATGCACTTACCGGTGAACTGACTGTTGTCATGAAGCTTGGTACAGTCGCCCGACGTCGATGGTTCCGTCGTACGGACGTTGTGAATGGCAACGAAGAAGGGTCAGTTTCAGAGCTGAGCAAATTGAAGAGGCGATGAGAGAGCTCGGAGGTACGACTCGCACTTTGATCTGCGCATAGCATGCTTTACGCCTGCAATGTATTAGCTCAAGTCCATATACGAAGCATTCTCCGAGAACTCACCGACATCTGTCACCTCCGCGTGCGGAACAAACCAATGTGAGCAGGGGAAAAGACAGACAGTATGGTCATGACGCATCGTGTCACGCGTCTGTATCGCTAGCACTGACAATAAACGATGAGTTATAATGCATACCGAGCCGCGTGCGGCGCCATAGGAAGAACGACTATCACCTTATATCGTGTGCACAACTTAGTACGTGCGTGTTGGTCTGCACAGACATGGGATAGATACAAGCTGGAGATCACCGAGACGGTTCTGGAGGGAATAGCGAAGGAGAAAAAGCAATGAAGAAGTCACGGCCCGCAAGCTCTTGACTGGCATGCGCTGTGTTCAGTACGTACCTCAAGTACTCGATGCTGCAGCCCTCGTGTCTCCCGACTCACATTTGTGTGCTGGCCTTGCCTTGCCGCCTGCATCTCAAAGAAAAAAGAGATGCGCCAGAAAGAAGAAGGCGAAACCGGGAACGCGACGATTTGATGGACTCAGAACATGGCGGTCGCGAAAAGAGGGAGCTCACTATTTGTGACAGTTTGGCATCGTCCCACGGCGATTGCCGAACAGGGACCTACAAGTCGACAAAGCCGGCGCCCTCACGCGCCCTCGGTCTCGCGAGACTTTAGTTGCGTGAATTTGCTCCTCTATAATACTTCTCTAGAATTCCCCTTTATAAATTAATAATATAGTGATTAGTACAGAGCATCAAGGCCAGAACACAGCCCGCAGGGTACACAAATGTTCCGCCTTCTCCTCGTTGATATCATATACCTCTCGAGCCATCGAGACCAACAATCTGACAGGAAGTTAGCTTGAGATGTCACTAATAGCCTCAACAGAGCCTACCTATTTCTTAAGACTTACGCCCGTACCCTATGTACGTGCTTGAAGTGGCTTGTACGCAAACTTCTTGTATTAAAGCGTCTGCCGCACTCTACATGAGAACAAAGGTACCGTCGTGCATTCTCATGGACAAGTATATGGTCTGTTGCGTCTATATATCAGAAGACGAACGGAAATGCGGTACGCAGAGAATATTCGTACCCTTCAGGCTCGCCAACCTAGTGAGCGTGGCTCCACAATTGGGATAGGGACAGTGGTGGAGAGTTTTGACCTTGGGCGCACGACGCGACATGGCGGCTCTCGTGCGCGAGGGCGTCGCCACCTCAAGACGCTGCGCCGGGTGGAGAGAATCTCCACTGTAGTGAATATTCATTACGTCGCCATTCTGCCCCGCAGACTGGGTCACAGCCAGCGGCGAAATGGAGACGATCGAGGGAGTGGGAGGGTGGACAGGCTCCGGGGATCGAGCGATTATATTCGCTTCCTGGACAGTATCGTGGGTCGGATAGGACTGAGCGTTATGCTCGACGTCGGCTGGGAGATGATGGCCGGGAAGCATCGTGTCGAAGGTCTGGCCATACCACTCATTGTACAGGAGCGGAGGCATGATACCGGACTCGGGCGAAGCATCTGCTATTGAGGCCATCGTAGCGTCGGATGCCTGGATGTCGACGGGGGTCGATGAGCCTCCGAAGTCGGCGTTGCCAATAGGGTGACGGTGATCTGGTCCATCCAGACGATGCGGGATCGTGTTCGGGGGGTGAGCGAGGCCTTGGTATATACCAGGTTCTGTAACGTAGTCCTGCAGGCGGTCTTGGTCGACGATGAACGCAGGCGGGCGATACACAACGACCCCGCTCATCGTCGAGGGAGACAGGAGGTGCAGGGAGGCAACCGGAAGCTCGTGGCCTAGAGAAACAGCAGCTCGGCAACAGGTGTGTTATAAACATACGCTGGAATTGTTCTTGTTTGGTCGCGAAAGCTGTGGCTCAAAATTGGGTGCTCTGAGCGGCGATTAATTTCATGCCGATTGCATGTAGATTGGTTGCTTAACTGCGAGATTATCAGCCCCGTACGACCAGAGGTGCCAGCAAACGCTGTTCTTCTTGAAAACGATGACGAAGTTCGAAGCGCCCTAGAGGGACCCTCGAAGAGGTGAGAAATACTGTCTTTCAGATGTCGCCGGTTCGCCCCCTTCGATACTTGACGTAGTCACGCCGCTGAACAATGCCATGATTACAAGTCGCGCGAAGTAGGTCAACAAGACGAACCGGGTTACAAGTTAAGGCTGCAATCAACCCCGAAACTGACCGGGAGAGTTAGTTTCGAAGGCTGTCCATAAGACTCGGGTCGATGCGTCTTTGAATGGCACATATTGAAGATCCATCAACACAGGCCGTACCTTGCGACGTAAACGCCGTTTCTTCGTACCGAAGCTTTCACGATGGTGTAGAGAATGGCTGACAACTGATGCTCCCATCGGCATGGGCAGGCAAAGAGACATACACCTTTATGCATCGATCAGTGTGATCTTCCACGAACGCCGGTCGAGAACTCACCTGGGACACAACACCGCGGTTTGCCACCGCCCCATATAGCCACAAGCGCCGGGCGCTGCAGTCATTCAGGACGAATGCCGTGACATGTGGCCAGCCTATGGAGATCGATGCGTTTCTTGGCTAACGGCTCTCGCGTCGAGGACCTTGCAGAGACCTGCAGCAGTTGCTAATCTGATGAAGTTACTGTTGAGCCGCCTGGACTGTGCGTTGAAAGGAACGCGTGCATCTCAAAGAAGTAGGCAATCACATACTAGTGTCCTTTCCTTCGACCAGCCGCTTACGACTGCTCGCGAGTCGGGCACATAACGTCTTGAAGGTGTATGAGGCGAATACCTAGAAGAGAACTAGGAGCCGATCTCGTGCCGCTTTCTGTCCATCAGTTTGGTAATGATCGCGCTGAAGTTTCACGAGGACACCAGACGGCAATGCCAATGCCATGCGATGGGCCTGCTGCGTCTCCGAAAGCAGCCTGTTGAGACCGGTTTACGCCAGTTGATAGCAGTGAGAGCAACAGCAGAATGATCGACAAAGTAATATTTGTTGACGTCTGCGGCCTGATTTTAACTACGGCTACGGCTGTACCGTAGGTCAGCAGGATGATTAGACGGCGTGCCAGAAAGCTCACCTGCGTCCCACTTCAAAAGTGATGAATGCCTACAGAGTGAGTCCAAGAGCGCTTCAGAAGTTCCTCGTCTAGTGTTAAGAGGGCGTCACATCTCGGAGAACATGTCGACGATGCTAGAGCTCACCTTTCCCTCGTCAACGCACAATCTTCGAAAGCCAGACTCGGGCGCGGCGCATCGGAGGGCGGACGACCCTGCCTTGAGTTGGCACGTGCCTTCGCCTGGACAAGAGAGGAGAGGAACAGTAAGCGTCAGCCAGATACTTATAAGTGAGATAGCTCAGCCGCGCAAGCTAGTACATCGAAGCGCTGCGACCTCGAGACAGCAAGTCCTAGTATAACGAAGCCTCAGTTGAGATACTAGGACAGCTAGCACGAACGCCGCCCATAGGGTCACGACAGGCGAAGACATTGAATGCGCGTGCAAGATCTGCTCGGAATTACTAGTACGTGATGTCGGAAGGAGGGAAGCGGAGGGCGTACTAGGATTCTACAGCCTTCAGCGCGCAGTGCGCACCGAGGATATCGCCGCGCAAGACGGGAGTCGGTGCGCTGGAGTAGCGTACTCAGAAGGGACGAAGAGAGAAAAGGTCGGCCGTATATTTCACACGTATATAGACGACAAAGTATGCATATAGTACTGCTGATCGTTCAGTGGGGCCGACATAGTAGAGGGCGTGCTCGCACACCGATGTTATTATAGGAATCAAGCTGAATCCTTGTTGCAGTCCTCCTCAAAGAAATCGCGTGCGGCGAAACTCCCAGCGGGCGCGAAGAACGCGCTCGGCGAGGCTTGTATGTTTGCTCGAGTCGATGTGTCAGTCTTGGTGAAGCAATGTCCAGAGAGGGCGAAGATCAAACTTAAGAGAGAAGGGCGATGACATACAGTCGCATCGCTTGTCAAGGCAAAGAGGACGATCGCCGTCAAACAGCCGCCTGCGGGTGACGATGGCCTTGTGCTTCGCGAGCCGATACGGTCGACGAGATCATCAAGAGTTCAGCGTTGGAGACTTGCAGTTACGACCTTGCCGGTGCAGACGGCTCTCAAGGTAAAGCTATGGCTTACATTGTGTGCATTGAGGGGTGGTCTGGGGCACCGTGGCTAGTCAGAAGAGGCTCGATCAGCAAGGCAGTGACGCACCAGACGATCTCAAGCTGCACGTCGCTGTTCTCCGCTTCCAGGGATTAGAGGGGGGGATACCGCTGGCCTATAGAGATGCCTTGCAAGGCTGTATGAGCGAGTACTTTGATGAGATGGAGATGGAGACGCACCCCAAAACCCGGCTATCCGATTGTGTGAGCCCCTCGCAGCGTCATTGGATGCGCGCCACGACGAGGTAGCAGCGCGCAGTGCAGGGCGTCTTAAAGCAGATAGCGAGAGTAAGGCTTATTGGATCCCAAACTCCGCGAGCAAGCAGTGCGCGCGCCCGTCGTGTCGAGTATTCCGGACACGACTCCTGACGCGCTCGGCGCTCTTGGGACGTTCTGAGCGGCCAGTGGCATCGCAATTCGAGTCAAAGGAGAGCGTGCATGATGAAGAGGACAATGAGGACAGGCAAGTCGAAAGCGACCATGAGGTCGGCGTACAAGGCGCGATGGGCGCGGCATGTGTCGCGCGTCGATCGTCATTGTACCGAAATAGGAACAGTGATGCTTGGACCTACAAGTCCAAGCACGGATACACAGAACGGAGGTCGCACGTTCATCGCGGCATCTCTGCTCTTCGGGCCGTAAGCTCGGAGCCAGTGGGAAGTAGAGAAGGCACGCTAAGAGTGACTGAAGGGACGGTGCGCATTACGGTCGGCGGGAAGGACCAGGTTCAATTTCGGATTTTGCGTTCGTGATCGTGATCCCCAAGGTCGGCGGTTCGAATCTGGGCCCAGAGGACATAGTTCTCCATGGCCTTTGTGCGTAATTTGAGGCTACCTTTGAGCGTATTATGAGTATATGTATCGATACATATGTTTTCCCGCGTTGAGGGAGTCCCAAAAGTCACGAATCCGAGGTCGGAAGAAAAGCCGGCATTTGCCGAGCTCCGGCAGATGCCGATGCTCGAGCTTGGCAGTTGCTTCTCACGGTTGAACTTCCGTCCCTTTGCCTTGCGCGAGACCAGATAGGTACTCTCAAGTCCTTTCTTGTAGAGTAATCCTATATAACATTTTCTTGTTGAGCATGCTGCTAATATATAGAGGCTTATCTGATCGCTTCTTTACTTTCCTCTATTTCTTTCAATTGAGCTCAATACTGTCATGGGCAATGCTGCTTCTTCCCATCCTTTAAAGAGACCCACAAAATATGGAGAGATGTATATATCTAGAGACATTAAGCGCTTTATTGGTAGGCTATGCCCCGTCACAAGGTGCTGGATGCACTCATCTCCCAACTCCAATTTTGGGTCTTTTCAGATGTTTGCTCACATCATATATGCTCGAGGCGGCCGTATACTATCTCCCGAGGAGCCTCATCTATGTAGCTTACATTGAGGTGTTGCTAGAGGGCATGGCCCAGGCCGAATGGGCAGCGGATAGCCAAGTTCAACCGTGAGAAGCAACTGCCAAGCTCGAGCATCGGCATCTGCCGGAGCTCGGCAAATGCCGGCTTTTCTTCCGACCTCGGATTCGTGACTTTTGGGACTCCCTCACGCGGGAAAACATATGTATCGATACATATACTCATAATACGCTCAAAGTTAGCCTCAAATTACGCACAAAGGCCATGGAGAACTATGTCCTCTGGGCCCAGATTCGAACCGCCGACCTTGGGGATCACGATCACGAACGCAAAATCCGAAATTGAACCTGGTCCTTCCCGCCGACCGTATGCGCATTCGGTCCTGCATCATCCCTCAGTGTACACGAGGGCTTACCGGTCCCGCGAAAGGGCCGACCAGAATCTCATTTTATGGAGGTCAAGCCGCCATCGCATATCAGACTCGAGTAGTGTCTACTGAGTGACTTTGGCTCTATCTCGACTAGGTATCTTGTACGACCGACGCTCTCACCGCAAGTCGAGGGAGGTTGATACACAAGTCCTAGCGGGTGAGGAAGCATTATTAGGCGAGAAAGAGCGCCGTTCTCTATTCAAGAAATAAATTGATTATAAGTTATGTGAGGCCGGCCATTGTGTATAATCAGGTGTACGAACAAACGGGAAGCCCTGCGCTAGTCGTGATAGCAAGTAAGAAAGAGCGTACGAAAGGGTCTATAGACCAGCATGCTCACATCGTCACCAAACTGTCACCGGCGCTTCTGCCCACCCCGGCGCATCTTCAAGTGTATCTTCTGGACGTGGCTTACCCTATCGCTTGCAGTGTTGAAGCGCGCAAGACAGCCATGGGCCATACACGCGTACTCGCGCCGATTCTCGTGACGAAGAAGGTGATCTAGGGCAACTTGAGCGAGCGAGGATACATGTGGACTGTGACTGGCCTCTGAAGTTCTTGTTTCGCGTGAATGACCTATGTCGCAAATCTGCCTTTTGACGCATCCCCACGGACTCAGGTGATCAGTGGGGATGGCCGAATGCGGAGAGGTGATTCGGGATTATCCGAGCGGATAGGAGGTTATGCTTTCGGATGAGCAGCGGGCGACGGCGTATCATGATGTATAGGTAGTCACCTAGTCAGAGCGATGGGTGATAACCGTCTACAGGCGGTCATATGTGTCTAGGTGCCAACACCGTAGGCTCATCGTAGCGGACTCGTTGTCACCCTCCACAGGCCCGCAATGAGCGGAGAAACGACATAGCGCTATTTCTCGCTCACTTCGATCTCAGGATGCATTCAGTGGCTATTCAGGTGTGAAGTGCCTGTATTATCTCCCAGAAAAGAGCATCGAGCGACACTACCGAATGCAGCACGCCAATGCATCGCATGTAACGTATATACATAACTTATTCGACGAAGGCCTCGCCACCAGTAATTCAGGCCGCCTCGCTTGGGTCCACCCCTACGGTATACCCGTCGACGAAGTACAGGATCTCCTGCTCGTCTCTGGATCGGGACGCGTCGAGTGCACTGCTGATCTTCCACTTGAGGCCTGTGCCATTGTAGTTGAGTGCGAGGTCGAAGACATTATAACCGGGGTCGAGCGGCGTGAAACGGTGCAGGTAATGAGGGAGGCGTAGTGGGGGATCTGGATCTCAGGGCGTAGCTTGTCGATTTGGGAATATCTTTCGTCGAGGGACTGGAGGGGCTCGGCTTCGGGGATGTAGGCGGCGGGGAGCACGGGCTTTGGCTCATGTGCCAGGTGCCGTTTACGACGGTCTTCGGCCTCGACAGCAATCGCGTTTAATTCGAAGAGACGCAGAGGAGCGGCCTGCCTCTGATGCCCTCGGCGCCCGCGTGGCGACGTAAGGTCGACAAGCAATCCGACTTCGGGCGGCGACGCGGCGCGGTGCCACATATTCGCCACCAATAGACGGCATCCGCCGGATGACGTATATGTGACGCGCAGCGCGGCCAAGTCAACCTTGTCTCTTGCCTCCACGACTCCAGCCGTCCAAGTCTTCGTCGATACCCCCCTTCACTGCCTCGTGGGCCTTGACAGGGCATATCAGTATGTCTGTTTGCTGGCGGCTCTATACTCACCTGCTGATCTACCTTCAAGGTTTTCGCTCGTCTCGCTCGTGAGGAAGGTGAGTTGGCTGATCTTGGTACAACTTAACTGGACTATTGGTCATTGTAAACAAGGTCCACCTTATTCGGTCAAGCTGTCGTATCTGAATGGCTCGGTGTAATCTTGCCCTCAGGTGAGCACCGTTATTTATGTGCCGCTTGACCATGTCCTGACACGCTTCGCAGTCGTCGCAATGTTTATTTTTGCGCACATTCTTCGTGTAAGTCAACCCCGTATGTTGTGCCGTGCAGCGTCTCCCATAGATGGTGGTTGCGTAGTAGCGTACGTGTAGTAGATAAATTGGACAATGCACATGTTTCGACCTACGCGTTGATGCGCTACGATGAGCTATGGGCGGGGATTGGTCCAAGGGGCCAATCCCCGCCTATTTTTTTTGGCCCGGGGAGGCGAGCAGCGGATCCGTCGGATGACCACTGATGAGACGTCGTCAGTCGGACTCGGACGGATCCGAGGGCATGCCAGTTATGCGGGTCATAGGTCCCGACCGTAATTCAGTCCAGCGTATAACCCGGGGGGTAGCGGATCGAGGTGATCAATGCCTTTAGGTACGTTTGAGGTCTCATACGCTGAGAGCCATATTTGCGAC
Source organism: Pleurotus ostreatus/Saccharomyces cerevisiae fusant (assembly GCA_024196135.1). Classification (NCBI taxonomy): domain Eukaryota; kingdom Fungi; species Pleurotus ostreatus/Saccharomyces cerevisiae fusant. The sequence goes on along the minus strand of JAMQCK010000215.1, from coordinate 8,064 downwards.
ATACCGCATCGGACGCAGCGCCTGTACGCTGGGTCAGCACCACGCCCGGGGCGGCGTCGGCGGAGGGAGGCCTTGATTTGTGCCTCTGACCCGACCGCTCTCAGAGAGCGCTCCAAGCGGAACAGATGGTCGTCACCTTGCGCCTTAGCGTTGATGCTTGACAACATGAATACGCCGTCGAGTCGATTGCTATATGGTGTATCTTGGGAGGTGTCGGGCGCGCGCACGCTCCTCGAATTACTCGGAGCAGAATAAAGCTGCGCCGTCGCAAGCGCGAGTGGGTCACAAAAGTCGTCAGTCGACAATGAGAAATCCGATTGGTTGACTGCTCTCGCTACCGTTTGCGGCATGTATGGGTCTTCCGATAATGAAGGCAAGATGTGCTCGAACTCATGATCTGTCCGAGTGTTGATTCGTAGGGACATAATGAGGGAGCGCTCGTACATACGACCAGCAAGCAAGCTATCGTCGGTCCCAAAAGACTGAGGCTGCGCGCTCACTTGCTCTGGAGGAAACACAGTTTGCAGCGTCCCTGAAGGGCTTGTATTAGATACGACGTCATGATAGAAGGAAGACTGTAACTTACCTGGTTGATTGTCGCTGAACAATGACGAGAGCATACGCACCTCGTCCTGCTCTGTAAGTTGTGGTATGGGCCAGAACCACGGCCCGTTCGTGAATCTGAGCTGCCCTGGTGAATGGACGATACAGATAACGAATTGGAAGCGTACTGGCGTGGAATATTCTCGTCCGACATTGCTCCAAGGAAGATGGCCAAGTAGACAGCTGCGAAGACTTATATATCGCCAATGCTTGCCTTGCAGACAAACAACGCCACACCCGACTGTGAAGCTCGGCAACCGTCTCCAGCCAGGGATTACGGCCTTCACCCTCAAAGCGGTGTACGGCCGTGTCCTTGAGCCATTGGAGTCTGCCTGAAGCGTCAAGTCAGCTCTCATGCCACGATATCCATAGAAAATGTGGTATATACGCACCAAAATATCTCTGGCAACGAGAGCGTGGCGCAGTTACGCCCCAGTTCCAAAGCTGCGGGAAACAGTGCAAGCTCGGGCGCATGCGTGAGGTACACCACCGAGGGGAAAAGCGCTGGAGACTGCCATGGGGTAGGCAGTTCCATCTCCTGAAGCCCATGACGCGCAATCGAGGCGAAGAGACAGAGGACTGCGAATAAGTTGACGATAGAAGCCTAACACTGAATTTTCTCTACGAGGATATGAGGATCATCAAGCGCGAGAAATCGCGAGTCGTACACTCATTTGCGAGTCTGTATGTTTCCGGGCTCGGCTTCAGTCGCCGTGAACGCACTGGATAGCCTCGAAGATCACGCGCCCTCGTATTACATCGGGAAAACCCCAGACTGTACGTCGTACCGCTTTTAGCACGAATGTCCACGATTAAACCAGTCTGTACCACACTGCACCATTGTGCGACGAATGAACCAGTATGAACATATTGCGAGCCATGCCGACTTTGTCCTCACCAGAATTAACCAGCTCGGACCATTTTAACCCAACGCACCCTCGTATACCATCAATGGTGCATCTTTGGTCACTCGGATAATTGAGGTTCAGGCAATCATCACAGCAAACAAGTAGGAAAGGAATGTGGGATGTATTCAAGGAACACATGTGCTACGAAAGCCTCTACAGTCTATCAAATGCTCTATAGTCTAAGTAATCGTAGGGGTCATTCTATCATCAACCGTCGTCTATTATCTAGAAAGCATGAAAAGCTGTAGGATACCTACTCCGGCATAGCAGCAACGTTGTACAACGCCGTCTCCGACTCGACCGTGATAGGTCCTATTACGCCTGACCGTCCGCTACAAATGCTCATCAATGACGAGTTCGGGGAGAACAGCAGACAACAACATACCTAGCTTCGTGGTAAAGGTTCGCCATCGCACGGTGGAACTTCGTGGGCTGCGTGCGCTTGAAGCCCTCGAGGTCCTGGACGTAGACGTTGTAGTAATGCTTGTAGACCTCATAGTTGAACACGATGTTGTAGCGGCCGGACGTCGAGTTGTACTCTCGCAGCGCGATGTTGATCTGGTATGACGGTCAGAGTGCAAGGGGAACAAGCTCGCGAAGTGGCATACCGCAGTTGCAGTGAGCGCCACCGTGGGGATCGGTAACTCGGGCTCGTCCGGGAGGCTTTCAATCGAGCTACGGAAATACTGGTGATACTTGCTAACATAGCTTTGTGAGCTGGACGAGAAGACGATGCTCGAGAGTAGCTTGATGATGGCCCGGTGCTGGTACGGTCGAGAACCATCGGGGGACCCAGCTGGCACCTGTTGCCGTCAAAACACGCAGCGACGCAGTGTAGTCATACGACTCACCTCAGGGAACTTGAAGGCCGATTGGTGCAGTAAAGTCTCCACCTTCGCTGTGCATTCCACAGCGTCCTGCGTTGGCAAGTTGTACCAAGAGTCGACAGACTTGGCAGCGAGGTTCTTGAATGTGCTTCGCAGCGTCGAGATCCGTTGCATCACCTAGCAAGCACGTCAGTACATCTCAGTGAGCAAACAAACAAAAAACATACCACACGTCGAAGGGGATCTGTGTAGTCCACCTCCTGCGTCATACGTTGGAGAAAGGCGGGGTGGGTGTCCGTGAATAGGCCAGCAGCTTCGACAAGGACATTGTGGAGGTAGTGGTCCGTATCGCAGCCATCTTGATGCTCCTGGATAGCATCGACGAAGAGAGCGTTGTAGGAAGCGATGTCGACAGCCGTGTCTATCAGAAGACGCATCTCGGGGGACTGCTGAGTGACGGGAAGGTCGCGTCCGTGGCGTGCGTTGCGAATGTTGCTGTACCCAGGCCAAGCCACAGGTGACGGCCCATGAGCGCCTTCGCCAGTGTCCGCGTCGTTCTCGTCGTTGACTTCGATGACCTCAGGGGTCCACTGCGGCATCTGCAATGGGTCAGTCGCATGCGCATTATGAAAGCTGCTGCGCTGCGTACCTCATCCCGACGTCGCTGAGAGGCCTTGCTCGATCGGCGACAAGCTTCCTGCTCGCGTTTAGACGTGCCAAATCACCCGATGAAGGACTCACCTCCTGGACAGGATGCACGTCGCTGTCAAAGAGTTGCGCGGCCGAGGGGGGCGGCTGCGGCATGCGTCCCTCGTCCTCTTGCGCCAATCCATCATCAATGAACATCGCAGCCTGCGAGACTTCAGCTTAGATGATAGTACATGATAGTGATAACGCACCTCGGCAATGGGGTCGCCTTCATCAACTGGCGAGTCCTCCTCAGGCTCCTCTTCCATCGTCGCATCCATGGCTGAGTCCTCGTAATGCATCGCATCGCCCTCTTCATCTTCGTGTCCCTCATCGTCAACAACAGCAGGGTGGGGACGACGCAGCCGCGGAGGTCGCTCAATCAGCTCGTCGTCACCATCACTATCATTGACGTTGATGTCAGCTGTCGGCGCTGTCGAGGGTTGCTGGGGTTGAACAGTCTGCGTCCGAGGGTGGGATAGCTGCGGGCGCGCCTGCGAGCCACCGAGCCCGCGACGCGTTGATGCAGACGGCGGACCTGTCGATGCCGGCGCACGCGAGGGGTTGGCAGAGCGAGCGGGTTGAGAGCGACGAGGCGGCACAGCTCGTGTGGACTGCCCTCCGATGTTTGGGGCTCGACTTCGGCGTGCTGCAATACGATCAACATGTGTTCAGCCACGTCAGATATGAGAGCGCACCTTCAGCAGCAGGGGGACGGCCACGTTTAGGCGGCGGAGCGGGTGCACCTTGCGCAGGAGCGGGCGCTGGCCGCTTCCTGGCCGATGAACCATTTGGTGCCGCTGAAGGACGCGCATTATTTCGGGCCACTGTAGACCGATCAGCAGGGAGGTACGAGTCCCCAAGCAGGCTACGCACCATGGCCTTCGTTCTCAGCATTCGAGATAGCGCGCGACGCGTTCCGAACGCGCGAAGGTGCTGCGCTGCCAGCGCTCTGGGCTTGCTGCCGGTTGAGCGCCATTGTTCGCTGGCGCTTCTGCGCCGGTGTAAGAGTAAAGTCGTTTGTCGCGGACATGGCGGTGTTGTCGTGAATTAGATGGGTCGTAGAGGATCTAGTTGTCGACGTCGAGATGGGCGTCGTGGTTAGACCAAGCCGTTGACGTGTCTTATTTAATGGTCTATGCGCACGGCAGCTGCCGGTCCACGGGCTACGGGCCGAAGGGGGCGTGTTGGCTTCTTTCCTTCCCCCATCACCTTTCGTTTGCCTCGCTCTCGCTTACATCTCGGGCTCCTCGCCGCGCTCGCTCCGTTACTCCACATCATCAGTATCAGTCTCCCGACCTCTCCCCGCTCTGCCAAACTCCTCAAACAGCCGTATCATCTTGGGGGCGTGTAAGGATTCCCTAAGCCGCTACGTTACCACCACGTATAGAGCCTGCAGCTTCGGCTAGGTGCGCAGCTTGGAGTCGAAGCCAGGGAAACAGATCATACTCACACGTGCCACAGCACGATTTCGCTTCCGCAAATCTCTCCATATTGCCCTGAACGTGTACTCAGTTCCCCTCAACTACGCTCGCCTGCAGAAGACGCGAGCGGTCTCAGCCCCATACACGAAGGTGAGAACTCAGCTCTATACCGTAAGCACTCGTTTGAACCAGCCCTTGCAGCATGATCGTCACATGCGATGTTGGAGACTGTCGCAAGCCATGCAAGGGCGCGCGAGGTCTCAACATCCACAAGCGCAAGGCGCATGGATCACTGCCCGTGGTACCCGCTCCGATTGCCCCGCAGATCGAGCATACCGCTGGCGTGATGCAGGATGCCCCCATCGTACCCGATCCCGCCGATCCTTCCAACGAGAGGCGCATACCCGTCGATCCTGCTGGTGACCTCTTTGGGGACTATGACGATAATTACACTATGGACGAGTTTCCGGGCTTATATGATGATGATCTGGACGCTCAACCTCAAGCATCGGGAGACAGAGTGTTTGACAACGACTCCGAGCTCGACCCCGACTTCGAGCTCGAGGCCGACGTCGAGCTCGAGGATGAGATTGATGCATACAATGCAGAACTAGAGGGTGGCGCCGAGCCTGAGCGCGACTTCATGGGCTACGACGAAAGTTGGGACTCCGACTCTGACGACGTGGATGTTGAGATGGGCTCTCCCGATGAAGGGAACTCTGATGGCGACGATGACTTTGGCGCAGATCCAGATCGTGATCAAGCAGAGGATGGCTTGCGACGTCCCCCTGTAGTCGAGCGCTACGCTGGTGCCGGTCGAGTCTACGATGACGAGGTGGACTCCTCGCATGACGATTATGCGAAGAAGCTCGGTGACTCCTTCGACAACATATATGGTGTTTTCGGACATCGTCTGGCATGGGAGGTTGCCCAATGGGCGAAGGTGCGCGGTCCTAGCTCGACCGCATTTACCGAGTTGATGCAGATTGATGGGGTCAGTAATCAGTCTTTTTCCTTATATTGCCCTAACATCCACCCGCAGGTTGTCGAAGCTCTTGATTTGCCGTTCCGGAACACGGCTGAGCTTGACAAGCTCATCGACAAACACCTCCCCGGGCGTCCTCCATTCGAGCGCCATGAGGTCAGTGTTGCTGGCCAGATCTTCGACGTATACTACCGCGACATCCTGGCCTGTGTCCGTGCCCTTCTCGGTGACGTTGACTTCTGCCCGGTGCTCATGTTTTGTCCGGAACGACACTACATGGACGAAACACGACAGCAGCGTCTCTATCACGACATGAACACGGGAAAGTGGTGGTGGGATACGCAGGTCCGTCACTTCTTTACTTTGAGGGCCTAATCCTGATGACCTTCTAGAAGCGTGTTGAAGCTCGGCCTGAGTGTAAGGGCGCCACGATCATTCCGATAATCTTCTCGAGCGACAAAACGCAATTGACTCTGTTTCGCAATAAAAGTGCTTACCCCTTGTACATGACCATTGGCAATATACCCAAGGAGATTCGTCGGAAACCATCATCGCGCGCATACGTCCTCCTTGCCTACCTGCCCACGTCGGGCCTCAAGCACATCCCGACGCTTGCATCACGTCGTCGATGCCTCGCCAACTTGTTCCACTCGTGTCTCAAGCGTATAACAGCACCTCTCAAAGGCCCTGGTGTCTACGGCGAGAGGATGGCCACCGCGGACGGTAAAGTTCGCAGCTGTCACCCAATCTTCGCCTGCGACGTCTGCGACTATCCGGAACAGGTCCTCGTGACGTGCACGATCAATGGCGACTGCTCGCTCTGTGGCGCAACTCACAACGAGCTCGGAGTCTTTGACCGTGATGTTGCGGATGGAAACAAGAACGCACTACGCGAGCTCGACAAGGTCATGGAGGTGCTGAACTCCGCAGATCAGGATGGGTGGTATGCGCGCTGCAAATCCAGCCGTGTCCGGCCTGTCCGCGAGCCATTTTGGAGCGATTTGCCGTTCGCGCACCCTCATAGGTCAATCACACCCGACGTACTTCATCAGCTCTACCAAGGAGTCGTCAAACATCTCCTTGCGTGGCTAGTCGACGCATATGGCGCGGCAGAACTCGATGCGCGCTGTCGGCGCCTTCCCCCAAACCATAACATCCGTATCTTCATGTCCGGTATCTCTTCGCTCACTCACGTCACCGGCCAAACCCACGACGAGATATGCTCCGAGCTCCTCGGACTTATTATCGGTGCGCCTGTCCATCTTCCCGACGGTGTAGCGGTACCTCGTGCGGGACCGCGCATCGTGGCCGCTGTTCGTGGTATTCTCGACTTCGTATATCTCACTCAATTTCCTGTACACTCCAGCGAATCCCTAGTGCTCGTCAACGACGCACTCGGGAGCTTCCACGAGAACAAGAATGTTTTCGTTGAGCTAGGCATTCGCGAGCACTTCAATCTTCCGAAGCTTCACTTCGCCTCCCACTACGTGACGCAGATCAAATTATTCGGCACGACAGACAACTACAACACGCAGTACACGGAGCGCCTGCACATAGACTACGCCAAGCGAGCCTATGCTGCGACGAACCGCAAAAACGAGCTTCCGCAAATGACGACCTGGCTCGAACGACGCGAGAGGGTTGCTCGCTTCGGGCAGTACGTGCGATGGCGTCTTGCGGGCTCGCCTGCACTGGCGAGCAGCGCTCGGTGGTCACCTCCCGGTCTGGAGCTCGACCGAATGCAGGAGCTTGCAAAGCACCCGACAAGGAGCGCCACGCTTACGGAGCTGGAGCGCGACTATGGCGCGCAGTTCATCCGACCTGCACTCTCGCGATACATCACGATCAAGAATAACCCTTCCCTCAATACTGCTCGCCAAGTGGAGGACATTGCAGAGCATGTCTACCTCCCTTTCGACAAGGTCGCTGTCCGACATCGCGTCAAATACACTCGCCGTGATCCATGGACCGATGTGAAGACAACGGTCGACTCCGTGCATGTTCATCCCGCGCGACGCGATAAGCAAGGCCGTCAGATCCCTGCCCGGTTCGACACCGGCTTGTTTGATCTAAATGACGGACTAGCAATGGATACGGGAGTACAAGGTACGCTCTCTCCAATGGGCACATGCTCAATAACATGCTGATCCTGGTTTGTAGGCCATCGAGTGGGTCGTGTACGCGCTATCTTCTCGCTCAGCAAGGTCGCTGTACGCTACGCATTCAACCCGGGGGTTGTTGTCCCACGCCATCTTGCTTACGTCGAGTGGTATACGCCATTCTCGCGGAGACCAGAACGAGATCACCGTATGTACAAGGTATCGACGAACGATGCTGTCGGGGGCGGACATCTGGCCAGTATCGTCCCCATTTCCCAGTTGCGACGATCCGTCCATCTATTTCCGAAGTTCGGCAGAGTTGCACCGCCCGAATGGACAAGCAGTAATGTACTGGACCACTGTAAGACATTCTTCGTCAACTCGTTCACTGATAAACATTTGTATCGTATTTTATACTAGTTTACTGGTATATTTTGGTTCAAGGACCCGCATCTTCGCTTATTGTGGTTCTGGAGTATGATGTTTCCCTCACTTTACCAGACTTTACCATTATCAACCACGTCCGCACCA
>JAMQCK010000214.1:0-36732 GCA_024196135.1 Pleurotus ostreatus/Saccharomyces cerevisiae fusant | reverse complement strand
GCGATGGATCTGAGCAGTTGCTAAGGGTTTAGACGAGACTGAAGGAGAGGTAGAGAAACAGGGTGACCTTCTGCCAGTCCGAAAGCTTACGGGCTACATCCACCGCGTTAGGGTACAGATCGGGGTACTTTTCTTCCATGTCTCTGTATATCTGATCGTTCTGGAGATGGAGCTTGCATTGCGGCTTGTGCGTCTTCCAATGAGCCGCCTGGCATTCGCGGCTCTGAGGAGGGGTTTCAGCGATATGGACTGTCAGAGCTTTTGACCTGGCACTCACGCAATAATTACAACGCTTGCAGCCGCTACGTATGCGAGCCCGTCAGCATGCGACGACCACTCGTAATGACAAGCGCAACGCAGACCTGCAGCGGAGTAGCTTTGTCTCAAGCTGCACCACAGTTTTTAGGCAGTTCTGACACATCTCCCCTCCTTTCGTGGCACCGCCCAGATGAGGAGCCATGATCTGATAGACCTGAGCGACAAGCAGAGTACGGAGCGAGAGTCAATGGCTAGCTTGGCGACGGAGAAGTTCAGAGAAAAGGAGGGGTCTCAAAGATTTGGCGAGAGACCAAAGATACACCGTTCACGGGATCTCCGAGGTACAGGTACTGGCCGGCAGTAGATGGTGGGCAGGACGAGGAGGAGAACGCGAAACGGAGCCGAACAAGGATGCAGACGCGTGACGCCAGGTGACACGTTGTCACTGTTCGATTTCTCGGGTTCGCGCTGAGTCGATGATCCTCTGTGCTTCAGCGCGTCACCTTCAGAGCTCGAGCAACATAAATCAAGAACAGATAGAATAAACATCATGAAAGGTCGTCACGGTAGGTATACAAAGGCGCACATCGGAAGCTATAGACTAGGACACGACACAAAATGTACAGCGCAAGATATAAAGTATTACAGTGGCAGCCCAGAAATCCCTCTACGAGATACGAAGCATATACGTGTCCAAATATCTGACCAGAGTCGTCAATTGACCTGACCAGAGTCGACGATTGACCTGCCCAGGTCGGCCGACCTGACCAGAGATAGTTTACTCGACTTAGTAAAGGCAGTTTACTCGACTAAATGCAGTTTACTTGACCAGTGTCGTCACAGCACGGCGGAAACGTCCGACAAACGACTTGATGAAGCCGGCAGGTGCCTTTGTGGCAGCGGCGGTTTTCGATGTATCTGGTTCGGGCGCGACCAGGGTGGACGCGGCGCTCTTCTCGTCAGTGACGGCTGGTTGCAAGGGTGGCCGCTTGACGGCGGGGTCTGACGGCTCCTGGTTCTCTGCGAACCACTGAGGGTATGTCAGTCGACGGCTCGTTAATCAGGATACAAACAGTCGCACCTGCACCAAGAACTTCGCCGAGTCCTTCGGCGTGCGCTCCTGCGTCTCGTAGTCGACATAGGTACAGCCGAAGCGCGTCACGTAACCGTCGGCCCTGCAAAGTACAGTACTTAGTGTTGTCGACGTCACATCAGCAATGCAGCGTACCACTCGAAGTTGTCGAGCAAGCTCCATGGGAAGTACGCGCGTACATCGACGCCGTCCTCGTTGACAGCGTCAAGGATGGCCTTCGTGTTGCCACGGAAGTAGTTCACGCGGTCGGTGTCCTTGATGGCCTGCTCCTTAGGCATGCTGTCCTCGTCCTTGACCGCGAAGCCGTTCTCGGTGACGCTACCGAACCATCAGAACCCTTCCCACATCGTCAACGACGCCAACTCACTATATCGGCAACTTGTAGCGTTTGTACAAGTAGTTGAGAAGCTGGCGGAAGCCCTCAGGATCTGTGCCGCATTCAGTCGAGTACCTTGGTAGAAATAGAAATTTACGCACAATCCTGCAGCCACGCGCAGTGAGCTGAAAATAAGGTAAGAAGCGGCCGAGCCAGGAACGGGACATTGCGGACCTTGCGTGCCCAATTGAGTGCCGTCGGGTCTCGTGAACGTGTAGTCCACCAGGCCCTGGAACTCGTCATCTCCACCGGCGCCTGCGAATCCAAGTCAGCAAAACGAGGCAAAAGTGCAGTGGATGGAAGAATCAATGTACAGCGGTGGATCGGTGAGTAGAAAGCGACACGCACGCGCAAGGTTAGTCGTATACGTGTTCATGCCATAGAAGTCCGACGAGCCCTTGACGACCTCCCACTCTTCCGGCGTGAAAGTGGGCAGACGGTCGCCGAGCACTTCGCGCATGTATTCGGGGTAGTGGCCGAGGTAGATGGGGTCCTGCGGGCGGTTCCATTCAGAACATGGTCCAGGCGGACGACGCGGGGAGACTCACCGCAAACCAGCCTGGCGAAAATGTCGGTTAAATGGCACATATGCACGAGATGATGGATATATAGACGAGATGGAAGGTCCACGTACCGATGGCAAAGTCGAGCGCGTGCTGGGCGGCTGCGATGTCTGGAAGTTTTGCTGTATTAGCCGGGTATTATGCGACGAGTGGCCGCGGGACATACTCTCTGGGCTGTCGTCCCAGGGCAGCTCCATGTCGCCATTGAGAGTGACGCCGATCTGACCACCTTGCCGCGACTTGAACTCGTCCCGGTATAGCTTAACGGCATTGGCGTGCGAGAGAATAACGCTGTGGCCAACACTAATGACTTTTGAGCATGGCAAATTGCGCGAAGAAGCGCTCAACTTACATCCATGGCTCGGTAGAGGAGTCGCCTTCTGCGGACCGGAAGCGATCGCTCGAGCGTCCAGGCGCGAAGACGCCACGACCGTAGCCAAGGATGGAAATGCACCAAGGCTCGTTCATGGTGAGCCTAACGTTGTTTTAGATCGAATCCTAGATCCAAACTATACTTTACTCACCAATACTTGACGCGGTCGCCAAAGTTCTCGAAACATACGCGCGCGTAGTTGGTGTAGTCCTTGACGATCTCGTCCTTGTTCAACCAACCCCCGTAGCGGTCGTGCAGGCCTTGCGGGAGGTCCCAGTGGTAGAGAGTCTACGGGACTTTGTCGGCAAAGGGGAAGTCGCGATCTCGACGAAGTCACGTACCACGAACGGAATGATGCCTCGCTCGAGGAGGCCGTCTATGAGATCGGAGTAGAACTTGATTCCGGCGGGGTTTATGGGGTCGTTACGGCCGCCGAGGGGGATGATGCGCGACCAGGCGATGCTGAAGCGGTAGGACTTGCTAGGCGGGAGTTAGCAAGGGTCGTGTGCGTGTACTATAGAACGTACACATGATATGAGGCAAGGAGGTCGAGGTCCTCCTTCCATCGCTTGTACGAGTCGGTGGCGACGTCGCCGTTGCGTCCGTCTAGCGTCTTGCCAGGAGTACGAGAGTAGTCATCCCAGATGGACTTGCCACGACCGTCAACGTCGGTAGATCCTTCGATCTGGAAGCTCGCTGAAGATGCGTTAGATGTGTACAGCGCGTATGTGCCCAATACTTACCAGTCGCAAAGCCCCAGATGAAGTCCTTTGGCAGTTTCTTCTGAACAGTTGTAGTTGTCGCGGCCATGGTGGGGTATTGAGGGGGAGCCGCGGGGTCTGGGGGACATGGCGAGCAGCGGAGGTCTTATAAGCGAAGCTCAATGCTCCGATAGGACAGTTCCTGAGCGAAATTCAATGGCACGAGCGCCGACAAATCGCCGAGCACAACGATGCGAGAGACGTCCGGAGCGTGAAGGCTGCCTTGAAGATGAACGTGATCGTGGAGGTCATCAGCGGGCTTTCGACGAGAATCTCCGTGTTCCTCCGCCCTGGTTGCGTTTCTCAGGGAGAGACAGCGCAGGGGGGCGATGGTCGGAGAGGGCATAAGAACATGCAGCAAATGAAACCGGAAAGTGGGCCGCGAGAGGGGCAACGGATGGTCAGCTGGCCGCTTGCAGGGGAAGGAATTTTGATCCGTCCAAAGCCACTTTCCAGACGCCGTTCAGGCCCATTCGCGCGAAGCAGAGCGACGCTGCGGCTGGACGCGTCGAGTGCTGGGGCAGGCGACCGTGGTTTATTCCAAGAGACGCCCGGAGAAATGTCGGGTCAGCTGCCGTCGGTGCACGCCACGTTTTCGGGGACTCCTCGTCGGGATCAGTCTGCGGGTTGAGCTGAACACCCAGGCCTGAACGACTGAACGCGGCGCAGATCACCATGTCCGCCACCTCGGGTATCGCTATCCTCGGAGCAGGCATCTTCGCCAAGGAGGGTGCGTGCAGTTCGAGTCGATACTTGCCTCCTGGGTCTACGAAGATGTTGACATCGCTGCTATTCAGCCCACATTCCCGCCCTAGCCGCGCTGGGAGCAGGCGCACCGCCCTTGAGGGCCGTCTACTCCCGGTCTGAGAAGAGCGCGAAGGACACGGCGTCGACCGCGGTCTCTACCCTCGGTCTGTCGGATTCACCAGCGATCTACCACGATGGCGGGAACCAGGAGAACTCTCTGGACGCGCTGCTGGCACGCTCAGACATCTCTGCTGTCATCGTGATCCTGCCGATCCTCACTCAGCCCGATATCATCCTGAAGGCTCTCGCTGCTGGCAAGCACGTCCTCAGCGAGAAGCCGATTGCGCCAGATGTCGACGCGGGTGTGCAGTTGATTAAGCAGTACGAGGACGCGTTCAAGCCCAAGGGGCTCATCTGGCGTGTGGCTGAGAACTTCGAGCTTGAGAACGGCTTCGTGACCGCGGCAAAACTCGTGAAAGAGGGCAAGATCGGGGATGTGATCTCCTTTAGGGCCACGGTCGTAAACCACATTCAAGTGGACAACAAGTACTACAACACCCCCTGGCGCACAGTACCGCAGGTAAGCACCTCCATACCATGCTTGTGTGCTTACTGACTGCGTTACGCAGTATCAAGGCGGTTTCCTGGTAAGCATTCCTTGCTTCATGTAGATCGCAGAATACTCACGGGAACCACAGCTTGACGGAGGAGTTGTAAGTCCCAATTCCCATCCTCAAGATCAATAATTACCAACAAATCGTCTGTAGCATTTTGCCGCTGCCTTGCGCACTGTTTTGGGCAAGCCGATTGAGACTATTTCGTCCTTCGCCGCCCTCAACCGCGAGATCCTCCCCCCGCACGACACCATCCACGCCATCGCAGCCGCCGGCCGCGCGCACGGTAACATCACCATCACCTTCGCCTCCCCCACCAAATCCAAAGCCGACACCGACGACTACGTCTTCATCGGCACCAAGGGCTGGATCGGCATCAAAATCGTCCCCGACAAGAAGCTCTACCGCGTCACGACGAAGTGGAGGGCGTCGGGCGACAAGGAGGAATACAAGGAAGACGAGGACGTCGCGGAGGTGCCGCAGGGGAAGGGCGTGCAGCACGAGCTCGGCGCGTTCTTTGATGCGGTGGCGGGGAAGGAGGGGGCGCTGAAGGTCGGCGAGCCGCTGGATGCGCTGCGGGATGTGGCGTTCATTCAGGCGGCGCTTAATAGCGAGGGCAAGCCTGTGGACCTGCTCAAGTCCGTCGAGGGCTCGGATAATGCGCGGTCGACGGTCGTTGCGCAGTAATTCAACGTCATCGGGCGGATTTGGAGAAGGAGAAGTGAGAAAGGCCGTTGTATTTGCTGTATTCGCTGTATCTTCTTGTATCGTGGTGTTGTACTTGTTGTATCTGTGGCGCGGATCTGATCTATCAGGAAGGGCTATCGTAGATATGAGAAGGGAAGCCGCTGTATTGCTACTGTACTTGCTTTATCCAGAAGTGTGCGACTGTATTGCCAACGATGCGATTGTATCGCGATGCGCTTGTACTGCTAACGGCATCACCCTGCCTCGACGAACGTTGTCCCTGCTGTGCAGCCGCAGCTCGCTCCAGGTTCTCCGAAATCCGCCCGCGACTTCTTCGACTGGAAGCTTTGTGAGTCATCGTAGGCATGCCCATCCACATAGCGTCAGATGAATCACCGTTCGCGCCACCGGTAGACACGGGAACAGCAAAGAGAACTGACAACCAAACAATGTCTTCACCGGCCTCACAATTATAAACTCCATGTCCTCCTCGAGCTCATGCAAGACCTTCGCTTTGTCTCTTACTTCGAGCCAGTGACAAACTCGAGTTGTAGTGCTGCAGACCAGTCGATATCATTACTTGGGTTCTGGCCTGACTTTGCAGCAAATGAAAGTTTGTGCTCAAAGAGAAGTATGTATTCTACATTTATCCCCAGGACGGCACCGGATGCACACAGCAGGTTGGAGAATCGCTCACCGGCGCGGATTCCAAGTTCAACTTCTGACTCGTGACCTATGTCTCGCGGTCAGCTGACCTTTCGGCAACTCCCCCACCTTCCCACGCTGCCGTTCTTCCGGCCTCCCTCGTGGCCGTATCATCCCTTGTGAAGAACACTCAACAGCGCATGCATCCTCCCCAACCTCCGCGGCCTCCCCAAGATATTCGAGGTCTGGAAGGCGCATATTAAAGTCTTTTCTGTTTGCTGGCTGCTTTCCTTCTGCCGACGCTTGCTAGACGTGCCGACTGCGCGCCTTTGAGCATGCCGACGTGCGCTTTCGACTGTGCCGACGTGCGTCTTCGAGCATGCCGAGGCGCGCTGCTGCCCATGCCGAGCGGGACGAAGTGCATCCTGCAACCCTGGCGATCCCCAAAGTTCTGCTTCGCTGGTGTCCCGACGAACGCGTTCGTACACGTACTCGGACCTCCGAGGATGTGGGTGGTGTTACGGAGGTGCGAGGGAATTGGTGTGCGCTTATGATTCTGACAGTCGAGGCTGGCGTCAGTTAATTAGGTGCGTCAATATGTTACTACGAAGAATCAATTGCCACAAATGTGTGTGAGGGGTCTCGTCTGTAGTACTCTAGGTAAGTTGAACGCTGCCCTCAGCCTGGAGGGGTGTCAATCGCGCCTGAATATGCTGACAATGGCCGCCAGATTGTTCTTCGCTCGATTCGGCAGCCCTTGTATTCCGCTCGGTCACCCGATCCAGGTATGACGTTGGTACGCAGCCACCGAGCCTACAAACACCTGCATCTTTGTGATGTTCAGAGGCGCTCGTCGGTCGGGAGCAAAATATGTCTGGGGTATAGTATTGCCCCGCATTTCGGACGCACTTGGGTGAATGAAGAGGGGGAAATACCCAGTCGACCCATCTGCCCTGCTCGCCCGCCTCTGTTCGCTTGTGAGTCTATAACGCAAGCATATCATTCATCTGGCTCTGCTTAGCGCCCGCAAGGCCTTCCGAAGGCTTCGCGTACTTCCTTCGAGGAAGGATCGGGATTTGGTATGGCGTACCTTCTCTTGGTTCGCGCGTCTTCTGACCTGATAGGGCCGCCAATGATTGGGACGGTATGCGATGGACTGACCGTCACGTCGTATTTGCGCCCTTGGGCTTGGAGGAGTACCACGGGACCTCCGCTGCATTCGCCATCGGCTCTCCGTTCACGTGGCTGGTTCGACTTGCGATTAGGCAGGGCGGGATGCGGCGCTCCTTCCGACTCTTGTCAGTACTCCTGTGCGCTGCGATTCACTTTGCTAGACCGCCGCTTGCGCTACAGACTGTCTGCTAAGGTCGACGTCGAACGACACGACGACAAGCCGCTCAAACGCCGCGCAAGCGACGGTCGGGGGCGCGCTCGCACCGGCAGCGCTCGCGGTGGCGGGCACGGGAGCCCTTCGGATGATGGCCAAGATAGACC
The DNA here is from genome assembly GCA_024196135.1 of Pleurotus ostreatus/Saccharomyces cerevisiae fusant. NCBI lineage: Eukaryota > Fungi > Pleurotus ostreatus/Saccharomyces cerevisiae fusant. The sequence goes on along the minus strand of JAMQCK010000214.1, from coordinate 29,121 downwards.
CCCGCAGCGGAATGGGTCTCAGGAAAGCTAATCGGGGATACCCCGCATAGCGTGACCCGCCATTGAGAGCGTGACGGCGGGACTCACGCGCGCGGGCGTGTGACCGGGATCGCGTCCGAATATAAAGTCCTCCGTCCTTCTTGTCTCCGCCCAATCTCATCGCGTCCCATTCCCATCGCCATGGCCGAAGCTGAGCAGGTCCCCATCCACCCCGTCGCCCCCCGCCTCTCCTCCAAGGGCACCAAGAAGCCGCACATCGGCCCCCACATACACGCATACCGCACCGCCCATGCAGAGACAGTCGGAAAGGAGTCGGACAAGTGGTGGGCGAAGGTGCGTCGGGCGCATCCCCCCTTGACTGGAACTCACCGATCACCAGATGGCCCACGAGATGCTGCACTGGGACCGCCCCTTCCAGACGGTGCGCTCTGGAGGCTTCGAGACCGGCGACATCGCTTGGTTCCCAGAGGGCGGCCTCAACGCGTCCTACAATTGCGTCGACCGATGGGCGTTCAAGCACCCCGACAAGGTACGCCCCAAAGCTTTGACTCCCCCAACGAGCGGGTCAACTTACGCGCATTTGTAAATCCCACAGACCGCCATCATCTACGAGGCGGACGAGCCGGGCGACGGATGCACCGTCTCCTACGCAGAGCTTTTGCGCGAGACGTGCTCGGTCGCGAACGTCCTCAAGGGTCTCGGCGTCAAGAAGGGCGATGCCGTCTCGATCTACCTGCCCATGACCTGGCATGCCGTCGCGGCCTTTCTCGCCTGCGCCCGGATAGGCGCAGTGCACTCGGTCGTGTTCGCCGGGTTCTCCGCCGAGTCCCTGCGCGACCGCGTTCTGGACTGCGGCTCGCGCGTCGTCATTACGTCGGACGAGGGTCGCCGCGGTGGGAAGACGATCGCGACGAAGGCGATCGTGGATGCAGCGCTGAAGGAGTGCCCGGCGGTCGAGCACGTCGTCGTCCTTAAGCGCACCGGCAACGATGTCGCTTGGACAGAGGGGCGCGATATCTGGTGGCACGAGGAGACCGCGAAGGTCCCGAACTACTGCCCGCCCGAGATCATGGCCTCTGAGGACCCCCTCTTCATTCTCTATGTGCGTGCTCGTGATTCACCTTTGGTCCCCCTTTCCTGACGTCCCTCTAGACCTCTGGCTCGACCGGCAAGCCGAAGGGTGTCGTCCACACCACGGGTGGCTACCTGCTCGGTGCTGCCATGACCGTCAAATACGTCTTCGATGTCCACCCCGACGACAAGTTTGCGTGCATGGCCGACATCGGCTGGATTACTGGCCACACCTATATCGTCTACGGCCCGCTTGCCAACGGTGTCTCTACCACTGTGTTCGAGTCCACCCCCGTATACCCCACTCCGTCGCGCTACTGGCAGACTGTCGAGAAGCACAAGCTCACGCAGTTCTACTCCGCGCCGACTGCTATTCGTCTGCTCCGTCGTCTCGGCTCCCACCACGTCGAGAACCACGACCTCAGCAGCCTCCGCGTCTTGGGTAGTGTCGGAGAGCCGATCAACCCCGAGGCATGGAACTGGTACAACGAGCACGTCGGCAAGATGGAGTGCGCAATCGTTGACACTTTCTGGTGCGTACTCTATGCCTACTTCTCATTCGCTTCCTTTAAACTGTAGCGCAGGCAAACCGAAACCGGCTCCATCGTCGTCACGCCATTCCCTGGTGCCATTGAGACCAAGCCTGGTGCCGCCACCGTCCCCTTCTTCGGTATTGAGCCCGCCATCCTCGACCCCGTGTCCGGCAAGGAGCTCGAGGGCAACAACGTCGAGGGCGTTTTGGCGATCAAGAGCCCATGGCCGTCAATCGCCCGCACGGTCTACCAGGACCACAACCGCTACCTCGAGACGTACATGAAGCCCTACCCTGGCTACTTCTACACTGGCGACGGCGCTGCTCGCGACGAGCACGGCTACATCTGGATCAAGGGCCGCGTCGACGATGTCATTAACGTCTCCGGTCACCGTTTGTCCACCGCGGAGATCGAGTCCGCGCTGCTCTTGCACAAGGGCGTCGCGGAGACCGCCGTCATCGGCACGCCCGACGAGCTCACCGGCCAGGCCGTCTACGCCTTCGTCACGCTGAAGCCCGAGTTCGCGTACGACCCCGCAGATGAGTCGAGCTTGGTGAAGGAGCTCGTCATTCAGGTCCGCAAGGTCATCGGTCCTTTCGCGGCGCCGAAGAAGATCTACATTGTGGCAGACCTGCCGAAGACGCGGTCGGGCAAGGTTCGTAGTGCTACCTCGGTGTATAGTGAATGTCGTGCGCTGATGCATCCTCCGCAGATCATGCGCCGTATCATGCGCAAGATCGTCGCCGGCGAGGGCGACCAGCTCGGTGACTTGTCCACCGTCGCTGACCCAGGCATCGTCGACGTTATCAAGAACAAGGTCGCGGAGTCGGCATAGGGGGGCGGGCAAGTCGTTTGCGATCTTGCTTGCATATGTGGAGGACTCGAGTAGATAGATATCCGGAGGCCCTTCGACTAAGTTATCCACGTCGCTATCATAAGTGTATACTAGTCTCATCTTACCATCGATTCAGGCATATTCAGACCTTTTCACTTCAGCTTGTTGTGGGTGCCCGACTCCTGAAGTTGGTGCTCGATGTTCTTCGTGGCTGCGTGCGCGGCCTTCTTCGCTTGTTTCTTGCATTCAGGCGACGTCCGTCTTGGCCAACCACGTCCGTTTCTTGACATTCAGCGCTTATTCAGCGCCAGCCTCCGCCTGCGTGTGACGGGCCGCAGGATCCCTGTCAATACTGGCGAGGTCATGAGGCGCACTGCATAGGACGCAGCGGGGTTCCTTCGGGCGTCCGCCCTCTGCATACAGTGGCGGCGCGCCGGGCCGGGCAAGGCGCCTATCAATCGCGCATCGTCCGCCAGCGTCATGCTCTCACTGATCAGAGGGGACTTGGGCCAGTGTTCTTGATAACCCCCTTAATAAGGGGGTCTGGCGAAGCTAAGGCTTAGGGCTTAGGATCAAGTTAATTAAGGCTTTACATTAAGGTCGATACTAAGGTCATCCTCGTGCGGGCTCCTGTGACATGCTACACGGGCTAGCGCCCTTCTAAACTGTCCCCCGAGTCGTCTACATCGCCATCAAGAGCCTAGTATGTACTCTCATACTCTGGCACCTTCGTCCCACATCCACAAAGGAATAGATGCTGAGCGCTGGACAATCGGCAATGCCCGAGCAGCGTAAATCAACTAGCACGTGACGTGCTAACTTCAGACGAGCGACTGTCAAGTGCGTGCAGCGCAGCATGACGATCGTTGCGGTGCGTCCACATACGCGCGAGACCTCGTCGAGGAGCTCAGGGTGGGCTACTGGGCCTCGGTACGCCGTGGTCCACCGACTGAGCACCGTCATGGTCGCCTCCGGATCCGAGCCCAGGAGTGTGCGTGGGCTGGCCATCGCGGGATAAATTCTTGTGTCACGCGCGCGCAGCTTGCGGCTCAGATTTCAGGTAGTCGTCCGGCGTGAGGCACAGGACGAGACCCATGAACTCGATGATGACCATGTACGCGTCGCGCTGAAAGAGATCGTGGCCCTGCAGCGCGTGTGTCCACTCCCAGGTATAACGTGGGCGAATAAGGGAGATGAACTTGCCGGAGATGCTGTTGTCAGCGTTGACTGATGCTGTCGGGGTCTACCAAACAGCATCGAGAGGCCTTCGCCCCAGGCTCCTCTGACAATAAGGTTAATTAAGCCTTAGTTTGCTGAACCATCATAGCTAAGGTTAATGTTAAGTAGTTCTTAATCCTTAGCTTAAGTTAAGCTTATGACCTTAGCACCAACACTGTTCAATACAGCGCGCTGAATCGTCTTGGCTTGTCGACGGATCGATACCCATCGTCAGTACGGACATGTCCCCCATCAACAAGGGCGCAAGGTCGTACACGATACAGGACCCGTGTCAGCATAATGCACCCGAACGGTACGTCCGTATTCAAAGGCGTGCGATATCTGAATGTTGCTGAACCAATCTTATCTAGGTCGTCGGCCTCTACTAGCACTAGCGTGATACGACGAGTTAACACCGTGTCGCAGGAACGTAGGTACATTGGCTCGACGGCACGTTCGACCAGCTCGAGTCTATCTTTCGGTGGTGTCAATCGCCGTCTGAGCCTGTTCTCTCGACGCGATAGCAATTGCATTCTTAACATTCTATGCGGCATGTCTACGCTTGTCGTCCTCCAACAAGCCCTCAACGAGGTACGCTTGCCATCTCAATGGACGAGCAACTGGACTCACTCGAAGATTACCAGGACTACCCTCCAGCCTCCTTAAAAGACCTACGATATGTCGTCCCCGTGGCAACTTGCAATACCTATCTACTACCCCGCAGACAACTAGAAACGGTATAGACTACCTGTCTACGAGCACCTGGCTGCTCATTTATCCGGGAATGACACTGGTGAGTCCGTCTGTAGAATGCCGCCTCGCTCACAGTATGCATCCGAAGGATCTGTATTTGGACAACCTGGTCAAGCGAGAACAGTCAGTAGGCGTGTCTTGAGTCTATGCGCCTTCATGCGGGATATCCACTGGGACGTCCAATCCGGCCCTACTGCAGAAACCCTCGGCGAATGGCGGCAAGTTGACTTCCCCTTCCAAATCATGCATAGAGGTAAAACTTTTGGTACGTTGAAGAGCGAGACACCGTACAATAGTTTCCCTATTCCACGCTGCCATTACGCTCGGGATCGCCGATCTTATTCAATCCTTGATCCAACCCAGAAGCTCATACGCTGTTTCGCCACCTATGACCACCTCCTTGCTCCTCGACGCGCACATATCGCCAATAATATCGTGCAGCTCTTCGTGGGCCCAGAACACTTGACAAATGGCGACATTCTGCAGCGCAGGTAGAATCGGCGCTTGATCCTCATGACGCGTCATTTGCTTGAGAAATTCTACATTCGACAGCAGGTCATCGAAGTGCAGGTCTTTGAGGTTGTTCATGAGTTGGATGCAGGGCCTCCATGCGGCAACATCTCGCTCATCCGGTTGGTAGACCCGTAGTACTTCCAGATGTTGTGCGGCTTGACCCCGCGTCAAGAACCCGTACAGGGAGCAAGTGCCATACTCCGGTACGTTGCTCAGAATGAGCTCCTCGATGAGGGGAGCGGTGATGTGGTTGATCAGTGCACAGGCAGGATCAACCAGTCTGAGATAGGTCAGAGCACCCATAACGAATGTGTCGGATGCAGTCGTGGGATACGAGCCTTCGGGCCCATCCAGAGGGTGGCGAATTCGAATAGTGAGCGATTGCAGAGTGTTCGCACACGCTCTCAAGAGGGGTAGCGTATGGGTGACAGGAAATGGCGACTCGGTGGTGATCTCCAACGACGTGAGCGCCTGTGTCACGGGGACATGCAACTGGCGCGCGTCCTGTAGTTCGTCGAGCGTAAGGGCGATACGACGAAGATCTGGTGCAACGACGAAGTCGAGAGCACTGAGCGCGGAGGAGGCGGGTGCGTCGTACGCGTCAACAACCAACCGCGCAAGATTCTCCATGAAGAGAACTTGGAGGTCGGGCAGTGTGCGAAGTCGGCCTTCGAACGAGATGGACCGCCATTGGGAAGCGTATACCTCGATGCAATCCCACAAAGTCCGTAGAATCCTGTGATTGTCGCATCTGAGATCTAGCAGATCATCTTTGGCCAAAGGAAGGAACAGCTCGACGTATTTCTGGAAGTCACGTAGGGACCTCACGACGACTCTGGTCCACAGACCCCTGCGACTGTGCGCGACTCTTCGCCATATGCTGCAGACGCGCGCGATGGTCACCGCGACCTGCAGAGTTTGCAAGGGTGATTCATATGCTGCCTGGAAGAAGATCTCAGACAGAAGCTCGACGGGTAGGCGACGAATCGGAGCGAGGATGGACCGGTGGATGTCCAGCTGTGCCAGGATTCTTTTGCGATTAGAAGGGTCATTCGGGTGAAGAGAAACGAGTTTGGACTCCAGGAGTGGAGTGTATACTTCGATCGCCGCGATCTGGATGTGCGCTGGTTCAACGTACGTACGCAGCATCGCAAGGTTCGCGACAGACGCCGCGCGCTCCAGGAGGTCGTCCACGCACACGCCATGCGTACTATACTGCCATAGCAAGAGTCAACGCTTATTGACCATTTATGAGGAGGGTCACGCACTCGAAAACTCATTCTCTGTAAGCCAAAGCGCTGGATGTCTTCGACAACGGCAGGACGAAAGCATTGTGCGGCTTCACACGGCGATTGCCGCTCACGCGGGAAGCACGTGTGCTTGTAGGTGCTTGTGGTCGTCATGCGCAACTCTCCTACTTCCTAGTCTACGTATGCTGCTCGCAGCAAGTACTTCGGCATGAAACAGCGCGCTGGAGGTCAGGCTGGCGACTTTGTTCACTATGTGCCCATGCTGACTTCGGTGTTTTGGGTTGCTCGTCGAGAACTGAGCTCCTTCGAATGTCCAACAGCAGCAGATGGAAGGAACGTCGTCTTATTCTTCTCCACGATCCAAGGGTATCTACACTACAAATACAAGTTGCTTACTATGTATGTATCTCCACCGATGTACAGCACATCTTCAGTATGTACATGTCTCTGCGCGTGCGGATGAGTACGCGCATCGTGTCCAGGGCTATAGTACAGGTGTCGGTAAAGCACGACAAGCCTCGCTGCAGGTGGCGGCGGTTGGTGTCATTATGGTCTGCGACGCGCCTGGTTCGCGTCGAAAGCCGGAGGTCGTAAGTAGGAAGCAGAGCAGGGTTAGAGAACAGAGAGCATGGGAGAAGAGCATGGGTGGGCCGGGGAATCGAGTAGGGCCGGGAGGTAAGGTGGGCTGTATGTTCATAGTGCCGGGTCGTATGCACATAGAGAGGGGTGGGTGGTCAAGCCGCTTGTACAGCGTCGTCGTCGAGGGCGGTCGATATTCACATATTCACAATGCGCCGGACACCTCATGCGATGATGCACTGCTCGCGAAGGGCCTGGGAGGAAGGTCAGCTAGGAAGTGGAACGACAAGAAGAGCGACGTACGTCGAAGTAAGACATCCCCACACTACTCGAGGATGATGTCCTCGATGGCGAAGTCGGACTTGTCGAAGGAGTTCGCAGTGCTGATGAAGTTGCTGCTGCTGCCGCCAGTTTCGCCTTCACTGCCGAGCGCTCCGCGGCCCACACCTTCGCCCGCTGCGCTCGTGCGCGCGCCCGCATGGCCGCGTCCGCTACCACCCAGCCAGCCTGGCTCTCCTCGTACCGCCCGTCATCGTAGTCGTCCTCGATCCACGTTAGGCTCGGGAACAGCGTCGCGAGGCGCTCGGCTACCCGTGGCGCGTAGGACTCGTCTATCGGCGAGTCGACGACGTTGAGGTGGGTGACGGTGGAGTTAGAGAGGGAGGGAGAAGGCACGACGTCCATGTTGGCGTCGAATGAGAGGACGATGCTCTCCAGGTGCGTGCAGGCACCTGCAAAGGCGCCAAGGGCTGCCATTGTGCACCGCGGAGCGATCGCCCGGTCGTACGACCCCGGGAACTCGACGCGCTGCAATAGCGGCCAGCTCCTCGCCAGCGTCTCGTACTCCACATCCGCGATATCGGCTCCGTCGGACACGTTCAGCACCAAGCTCGTCAAGCCCGTGCACTTCGCCAGTGGCGCAACGTCCTCTGCACGCATCCGCCACCCTGGCGACGTCGCGCTGATCATCAGCTTGCTCAGCGCGGTGGGCTCGCAGTGCGTCGGGATATCCGCAATCAGCGCGCGCGCCGCGTCCGCGGGGAGCTCCAGGCCGAACACGCTGAGGCGCTCGATCGGGCGCACGCCCCAGCTCTTCATGAGCCCCACGACGTACGCCGCGCTCTGCCCGCCGATGGTGAGGTCACGGAGCGCGGCAAAGCTCGCGCGCGGATACGCGCCGGAGGGCGAGCAGGGCGCGAAGACAGCGTCGGGGCCACCGGCGGAGTCACAGAGCGCGAGCGCGGGCATGAGCTGGGACATGCCCGCGCTGCCGTTGAGGCTGATGCTGGTTAGCGCGGGCCACGCGCGAACGCACGCGGTGAGGTCGGCGGGGGAGGGGCGCGCATCGGCATGACCCTGGTCGGTGAAGGAGAAGGTGGTGAGAGCGGAGCAGATGGGGGCCAGACAGCTCAGTTGCTCGAGATAGCTATTTGGGATGTCGATGGCGAGGTGGGCGAGGCTGGGGCTGAGGAGCATGCGAAGGATGGCGAGGTGGTCGCACTTGTCCCAGTCCCATTGCGACGCGAAGGACAGGTGGCGGAGGCCGGGGAAGAGGGGTCCGTCCGATTCGGACGCTCGCAGCGCCTTCGCGATGGACTTGCGATACGTCTGCGGCTGGATGCGCAGCGAGCGGACGTGGCGGGCATAGCGATGGACGCGATGCCAGTCGTGGCTCGTGACCGTCCTGCGCAGACCCTACGGGCGAATGAGTAGGAGTTCTAGCGGGCTCAGCGAGGTGAGTACGCACGAATCGGATGGGCTCGAGCGGGGTCCGCTCGCCGCGGGGAGCGCACCACGCGTCCTCGGGCATGAGCATGAAGAGTGGGACGAGGGAGGGCAGCTCGCGCCAGAGGACCTCCATAGCGATCTCGTGCCAGTACGAGCAGGTGAGGGCCATGTTCAGGACGGTAGAGCTGGGCAGCGAGTCATCGTTGAAGACGAGGGAGAGGACCTCGGGGACGAGGAGGGCGGCGTGCATCGTGTTGGGTGTTAGGGAGGGGGCGCACGGCGCGGTGGGGGAAGGAAGGTGGGATGATGACCGGGTCTATAAGGGCGGCTGCTCTGTCATGTGCGCACGCTAGCAGTGACATTAGAGCAATCAGGCTCATCGCAAGGCGCCTTCGGTGTTCCCATGGTTCGGCGCGGGCTCGGTGCGGCGTGCGATCTGATGGCATCGTAGCAAGCCGGCATCCAGGGAAAAAGCCTGATATGGCGAAGATACCCTCCCGAGCAGTGGCCTAGATAACGTGCTGCATCACAAGTCTTGCTCTATTCACCTATCTATGGCCCCTGCCGACATGAGCCAACTTCCTCGGCGACTAGACAAGAAACAATACGCACCAGCCCGTCCGCCCCTCTTCCGCGCCGTCCGAATGTCGGAAAGGCGACTTTAATTCGCGCAGGTCACGCCGTGGTGCTGACTGGCAAGAAGCCCTCGATTGGCTGACGAGTCGCTTACCGGGAGCTGCACGCCGCCTTCTTTAACGCTGCTCCCCCACATGCCCGGCGTCCAGCCTTCACTCCAGTCCTTCTTCTTGAGCTGGGGTCCCACTTCTGCTCTTCGGTAGGGTCCACCTTCTCGTGCAGGGTCGCTCGCTAGTGCGCCTCCATGTTGACCTTCAGGATCGTAAATTGCACTCCTGCTTCACTCTTCAGGCAAGCGAGCTCAGGTCTCCATTCTCTCGGCGTCCCTCCTCCACCATCGCAGTGCTCGTCCACCAATCTCGGCGTCATTCTGCTCCCATCTCACGCATTTTCCTAATTCTTCTCCCATTTCGCGCGGATGGCGCGACCAGAGGCGTCATCCAAGCCTTGTGCAAGCCGCACGCGGAAGGTGCGCCCGGTCAATTACCAGTGTTCCGGCGTCCAGCTTGATAGCCGGAATACAACCCGCTCGGCACGGCGTTCCGGGAGCAATTTCCGTCACCCGGGAGCCGCCCGTCCTCGGGGTGGCGTGTCCGCGGGCGAGGGGGCAAGGACCTAATTTGTGGCGCGAACCGATGCAAGAGAACAATGGTTGGGTTACGGAAGTACGTACCATTCACCTATAATGGTCCTGTCTCAACGCTTCAGTGGACGCAAGGAGGCGATGAGCACGGGGTGAAGAATGCCTACCTGACGGTCTAGGAACGTCTACCTGACGGTTTCAAGGTTTACCGTCGAGCTAGTCGCCGGTCTAGCCTGGATGCTGTCGTCGGGGTGGCGATGGTTGGCGACGGCGGCGTCGCAACGTGCCTCGGCGCCATGGACATCGAGCATGCTCTTTGACCTGAGGTCGGGTTCGCGTATAGCGGCGAAGGAGTCTCGTACCTGCGATGAAAGGGTCTTCTATGCGAAGTGAAGGGGCCTCGACTTCCGCGAGAGGTAGATGAGGTTTCAATGCATGTTGACCGGGTGGATTGGGTGGTCGAGAGGTACGCGGCGTCGACAGCAGCGGCTGCGAGACGTAAGGTACGCAACGGAGGACTCGCCCTGGACCTCACCTCAACAAGGACGTCGGCCCTTTCCGAAAGCGGCGCCGCACAAGCACCCACTATATGGTCACCCTCATCTCCGGGCCCAGAGGTACAGACCGTATAGTAGACTCTTGACAGCGAGCGGTCGGCCCTCGACGTGAGGTCTTCATGACAATGAATACCATTCTCGGCCCTTCGTGAGGACGCACCGGCGATCTGGCGGCCTGCTGTGGCAAGGATTTAGGTCGACGATCTTGGACTGGAGTATGCGAGGGGTGAGATCCGGGAATCTGGCGGGATACTTCATCGCTACCGGATGGAGGATGAGAGTAAAGGGAATATACTTGCCGACGTTAATGGACAGAGCAAGCCTGGTTTGATGACCGGCCTGATTGAGAACAAATCTAGGTCCGGCGGTCAGCAACGAGAGAACTTCCGTTTCCAGACGACGAGGTCGCATTCGACGAAAGACGAGAAAACTCACTTCTCTCTTCGCTGACCACCGAGCTCGACAACGAGATGTCTCCGGCTAGCGAACATTCGCCTATCGAAGACTGGGAAATTGAAGGCGTAGGCTTGAGTCGGCCAACATACCGTTGATCTCGTTACGACGAACGAACTTCCTTGACCCATCGCAGCAGCAGTCGCTGATGCAGATTGACACTGTACGTTGTGACCTGTCGGGCTCCGAACATAGTGAGCTCGGCGCCTACGACTGGTGGTCAGCTGGAGGTCTACCGCAGAGGTTGACTGTCAGCACGGCAAGGCGAGCGCAGGCACGCGCCCTTGAATCGATGTGGATACAATTGAACCGTGTATAGGACTCAGCCAAGTCCACTGGAGTCGGATCTCTAAGCTTGCAATTCTGGCGAGGCTACGCTGTTCTGAATCTCTTGCGAGGCTGTTGTGCGATGTGATCCTATGTCAAGCCGGTCAGTATACAGTCGTCAATCCAGCAGATAGGACGATTCGGATACCTACTTCGGTGGGTCACTTCGAATAGGATGCGTTCCTGTACAGAGGAGGGTTCAATGGAGTACATACTCACCGATCCCGTACCAATCCCGAAATCGCGGAAAAGTAATGTTGTAGCCGGAGGGTCGTCTGCGGCATCGCCGACGATCTGAGGGCGTACCTGCCTGTGCGGGATTGCGGGAGCTGTGGTGAAGGGCAGGCGATACGTTGTCACTCTTTTGGGTAACAAAGAGGTCGTCAGATACTATCAGAGCTGCGCGGTGGCAAGACGTACCTCAGACGAATCGAGGAGACGAGCGAGCTATGTTACGCGTCGCGTCGAGCGTTGCTGGTCAGCTGAGCCCTGGACTGCAAGCGACGATGGAGTCGTATGAGAGTCGTATTCCCCGAAGACGACGGTCAATACGAATGCGCCCCTCATTACAAGTCCACTGGAGTCGGATCACCATAGTGGTGATTCTTGCGAGGCTATGTCGCTGTCGACCTATGCAATGTCGTCAGTAGCTAATCTGACAGAGACAGGGCGCCATTGTATACTGATAAGGCGAGGCGGTGTGGGACAGGTCAAGGCGGCGTTGTATAAAGCGGGGGCAATTCAGCGGATGGATGGTAGAATGCATAGCGTAAGCGGGGATACATACGACGGACGGACTCACCAGTGTCATCTCCGAATGAGTAGGTGCTAGTACTGGTAGCCGACTGAACTTTACCTTTATTAGTCGTCTGCGGGGTCGTAGATAGATATCTGCTAGTCACCTCGGGGACGACGTATTGTAGGTCGTTTGAACTTCAGGGTGATCCTAACGATCTTCGAGTGAGTGAAGAGCCGCTATGCGTCCATTGAGATGGCAAGCGTACCTCGTTGAAGGCTTGTAAGAGGGTGACAGGCGTAGACGTGTCGCATGGGATGTCAAGGAAGGATGCAATCCCTTTTACAGGCTCTGTCGATAAATGATACCGGAAGATAGACTTGAGTTAGCCCATTGTGCTGTCCAGGCGACGTACCCATGTTCCTGCGACAGTTGGCATTGGTTCAGCCTATCGCATTAGTACTAGTAGACGCCAACGAGCTAGATAAGATCTGATCAGCAGCATTCGGATATCGCGCGCTCTTGTATACGGACGTACCACTCGGGTGTATCTCGTTGACATTGGCCCTGTATCGTGTACGACCTTGCGCCCTTGTTGTTGAGGGGCGTGTCCGTCCTGCTGATGGGTATTGATCCATCGACAAGGCCAGGAGAGCCAGCGCATTCTATTGAAGCCCCGCAATGGATTGAAGTTCCCTGTTCGAGCGCGCTAGCTTCATCAAAAGGACGGCGACGTCTCCCAATGAGTATTGTGCATTCACGTGCGATTTCTGTCAGTGATGCGTTGCTGTGTCGGGTATCATTGCGCGCGAGATAGAAGGGAGGATAGCAGTAGGACGATCAAGAGAGAAAGCGCGTAGCAGTGTTCAGGCGCGCGCTAATCTGGGAATGCGGATGGTGGCGCGCAAGGACCTGATAAGGGTACACATCACGGGCTTAGCAACTCGTATTGGTTCGTGAGCTGGCGAGCGGTGAGATAGTCCTAAGCTAGAGAAAGGGTTACTGTAACTCACCTCGGCGATAACAATGTGGTAGAGATGAAGGATAGGCTAGGTGCAACGGATACTCCGAGTCGCCGTCGATGCTTTCTCAATACTTGGCACTGACTCGTCAGTCGAAGGCGCTATTTCGGGGTTCTTCGACAGATGCAAGCATACGGGGGATGTTGAACGCTGATTTGAGAGGCGTCGAGCCAGTACAGAGCTGCATAGTCTGCCACAAGACGAATAGCAGCTACGTCTTCGCGAAGCCCGCCGGTAGTACAATCGACTGGGGACCATTCCACTTCGCTGATAGAAGAACAGGACTTGAAAGCTATATTCTCGCCATATGTATATCGTCAAAGGAGGAGGAGGGGACAGACGACCGGCAGATGATGGTCGAAGACAAGGGTGGGAGCGAAGTTGCCACAAATTGCCCCTACCAGGGAGCCAAAATCGGCCCGATCCTCCGTCTCCACAGAATCAATGCACGACGCCGCGGACGACGACGACGAGCACAGCACCCTGTGGGCACAGAGGCGCTGGAGAAACAATACCTTCTGGTCTACGCAATTGTCATGGGTCCGTTGTCAAAGCAGTCCAGCCGCGATCATAGCTAACGCTGCGTGTGCAGGCGCCGACGTACAGTGATGAATACGGCTTCCCTCGACGCACCGTCGCCATTCTCTTCGTCACGGCCTTCCTCTTTGCAGGACTCGCTGCGCCCTGGGCCAGCGTGTGGGCCGACACCTACGGTCGCAAGAAGCGTCTGCCTCATCCTCTGAGTCTCATCATCCAGTCCCCTCCCTCACAATACTATTCGCCAATTGCACGCTGTTAAATCCAACCTCTTCTCCAGCTTTCGAGAGCTGATTTAGCGTGGCGAGCTGATACGCTGTCAATACGGCGGATCGTCTGGCATTCGCGAACTCTCGACGCTAGCCAATGGCTTCGTCGCGGCTGCCGCAGCCGATCAGCTCGTGTAGATCGACATAAAGAGCGCAGAGACCATGGCGCGACCCCCGCGCCTTCCAGGGAGAGCGGCGGACTGGTTTCGAGCGCGTTGGTCGCGATCCGCGCGACTTGGAGCGACAACTATGGTGGATCGGTGTGAGCGGCGCCCAGCGATGAGGCGCAGAAGCATGCATGGCGGCGCATGGCGGCTGGGGCGGCAAGGTGAGTTGCACCGACGTGCTCCCAATATCTACCAAGTCTAATCCCCCTCCAGTCCCCGTCATTTTCCCCCCTTCGGCCCCACGCAGACCTGCGTCGAGAGCTCTATGTACCTCTTCGTCCCCCTTTGGGTGCCTGCCTCTAGGAAGCACGCAGCCTCTCGTTCTCCGACCCATCCTTTCACCAACCGAGTGCCGAATCTGCGACATGGACCCAACATGATGTGTACGCCTAGCCCCCGCGTGACGAGCGTGAAGTGGGCCGCATGTATGCCCCCGTCTTCGCCCGCGGAACGATCCTGCTCGATGGCGTACTTGTCGGGAAGCAGCGCGCTAGACTCGCATGTCGCCCCAGCGGCGGCGAGCAGGCCGTCGACCTCGAAGTACAGCACAAAGCTGGTCCCGACTCCTTCGACTTGCAGCGACACCGCTCGAGACTCTTGCAGGTCTGTCGCGTCGTGGACGAATGTAGAGGACACAAAGCGACCGCTCCGCAGCACCGACGTCCTAAGCGATGGTACATCCCGCCGCACGGCGTGGTGCAGAAGGCGTCGCACGTGTTCTTCGAGCGCCGCCGTCGAAGCCATGCCCGGGAAGTCCACGACCGTGTCCCCCACGCCGACTAGGATGCGCCCAGCGCCGATGTCTGCGCCGTACTGCAGGGACAAGTCGCTAAACTCGTCCAGCCGCCTCGCACCCGTAGCGTCACCGGGTCGCGATCGGTGCTGCTGAGGCTATCGATGACGCGCCATGGCGGCGGCTGCAGCAGAGCGTTCTACGTCGACAGCCCCGCCATCGGCCGCGACAGTGTGCACCGTCACACTAACACGGATGGACTCGCTGGGGGTCGGAGTGGCGAGGTGAAAGAAGGGCTCGCGCGTACCCGTCCGAAGCATTGACGCTGTCGAAGCGCAGGGCGTAATCTTCGCCGAGGACTGGGGAGAGCCAGCTCGGGAGGTGGGCGCAGCTAACATGGTTGGTACCGGAAGCATCGGACGATGGCGACTCGGTAACGAGTTGTTGAACACCTCACCTCCTTGAGAAGGACGAAGGAGCTGGCAGGCGCCGACGCGTGGACGTAGTGCTGCCCGACCCGCTCGAGCTCGACCAACTCGTGACAAGCCCTTGACAAGCCCTTTGAACCTTTCTTCTATCCCACTGTAGGGCTTGCAGGACGATCACGAATCACGACTGGCATCGCGTCCATGCTCCCCGACCTCACAACACCTCGCCATCGATATCAATAGCTTCCTCGAATTGCCTATCCACCTACGCCGACGCACGCCCATCCCCCCCTCCCCGCGTGCGTCCGCGCTCGCGCGCGGCCTGCGCCCATCGACACCAGGCTCGGCGGCGGTGCGGGCAGGTCCCAGCTCATGCCCACGCTCGCGCTCTGCCACCACACCGGTGGCACCGACGCTGTCTTCGCGCCCTGCTCGCCGCATACCTGCGCGCGAGTTCTGCTGCGCTACGCGACCTCACCATCGGCGGGCAGAGCGCGGCGTACGTCGTGGCGCTGGGGCGTGCACCCGATCGAGCGCCTCAGTGTGTTCGGCTTGGAGCTCCCCACGCAGGCGGCGCGCGCGCTGATTGCGGATATCCCAACGCACTGCAAGCCCAGCGCGCTATGCATGCTGATGGTCAGCGCGGATGCGCGCGGAGGATGTCGCGCCGTTGGCGAAGTGCACGGGGTTGACGAGCTTGATGCCGAACGTGTTCGACGGGGTGGACATATAGGACGTGAAGTATGAGTCGCTGACCGCTATTGCAGCGCGTCCAGCTCTTGGAGTCATACAACCAGGCGGTCGCCCCGCGGTGCACCATGGTGGCCCTTGGCGCGTGCACGCACCTGGACAGCATCGTGCTCTCCTTCGACGCCAACCTGGACGTCGGACCCTTCCCCTCTCTCTGCAACTCCAATGTCACCCGCGTCAATGCCGTGGACTCGCCAATCGATGAGTCCAACGCGCCGCGCGTCGCCGGAGCGCCTCGCGACGCTGTTCCCGAGCCTAACGTGGATCGAGGACGACTGCAACGACGGGCGCTACGAGGAGAGCTAGGCCGGCTGGGTTGTAGCGGACGCGGCCCATCCACACGCCCGGAGACATGTACATACCGAAGAGGTGCTGTACATCGGTGGAGATACATACATAGTAAGAAACCTGTATTTGTAGTGTAGATATCCTTGGATCGTGAAGACGAATAAGACGAGGTTTATTCGCTGTGCTGGGTGGAGCTCAGTTCAAGCGACCCCGAGTGCTGAAGTCAGAACGGGGACACTGCGGAGGTGAACAGAGACTTCATCCCTACAGCCCGCGTGCGATACCCTACTGAGGTACCCGACTGGTACTTGCCGCGGGCACAGGAAGTAGAAGTGTGGCGCAGAACGCGAGCACACGTGCTACCCGCGTGAGCGGCGATCGCTGATCAGGCTGCAGGGCTTCCGTCCCGTCCTTTGTCGAAAACGTTCAGCGCTTTTACTTCCCAAGAATGAGCCTCCAGGTGCGTGTTCTTCTGCATAGTTGCGCATCTGTCTCTGACGCTCACTATGACAGCAGAATGCGCATGGCCTCACAGTGGGCGAACTTCTCGAGCGCGCGGCGTCTGTTGCGAACCTCGCGATGCTGCGTACATACGCCGAGCCGTCCCCCATCCAGATCGCGGCGATCAACGAATACACCCCCCTCTTGGAGTCCAAGCTCAGATCCCTTCCCTCGCACGACACCCTCGCTCGTGACAGCATCCTGGCGCAGCTGGACATACACCGATCCCTCCTCGCTCCCATTCGTCGCATCCCCGTTGAGCTGCTTTCCGAGATATTTTTTCAAGCAGCATACGAATTATCCTTGCGTACTCTTCAGGTCGCGGTCACTATTGCGCGCGTCTGTGGCATCTGGAGAGAGGTCGCTCACGGTCGTAGAGGCCTGTGGAGCAGAGTCGTCGTGACGTCCATCCGCGACTTCGAGCAATACCTCGAGCTATTCCTCCCTCTCGCCAGAGAAGACCTTCTCGAGCTGAGATGCGACAGCTACAAGATCCTGTGGGACTTGTGGGATCGCATCGAAACTTACGCGTCTCGGTGGCGCTCCATCACGCTGGAAGGTCGTCTCCGTATGCTGCCTGACCTCAAGGTCCTCTATATGGAGAATCTAGAGCGGTTAATCGTCGATGCATACGAGGTACCTCACTCCTCGGATCTTAGCACTCTCGATTTCGTCGTCGCGCCACGTCTGCGCCATATCTCCCTCACTCTCGATGCGCTGCAGAGCAAGCGCCAGCTGCACGTGCCCGTAACGCGAGCTCTTACATCTTTGGAGATAACCTCGGAGTCACCATTCCCCATCACGCTCACTCTGCCGCTCTTGCAGGCATGCGCAGATACGCTGAAATCTGTCACGATCAGGATCAGGCGGGTGTCGGGTAGCGCGGAGAGCTCGTACCTCATGGGTGCCCATGGCACGTTCGTCATGCAGGATCTCACCTACCTCAGCATCGCCGATCCTGCCTGCGCTCTTTTGGACCATGTCACTGCCCCGCTCATTCGCCAGCTCGTTCTCAGTAACGTGCCGGCGTATGGCTCGCGCTTCCTGCGAGGATTCTTGGAGCGAAGTCAAGCTTGGAGATCCCTACTCATACTAAGGGTCTATAAGCCGGAGGAACGGGAGATTTCCGCTTGGATTCCCTGTCTTCAACTCATGGACAGACTTTTGCAATTGCACTTCGACGACCTGCTGTCGAACAAGGAATTTCTGGAGCTCTTGACACGGCACCCGGACAGACCTACATTGCTGCCTTCTTTGCAAGCTATCGCTATGTCCCATATCTTTCGGAAACACCTGGAGCTGCGTGATACCATTGCAGAATTTTGTAATTCGAGGGAGACGGAGACTACGTACTATGGCAGAAGGGCCTGGACAATGCTTACTTGGATCAGAGACTGAGATTGTAAAAGTATATTGCTTCTAAATGCAACAACGAGTTTTGTATATACTTTTACAAATCACACATGCTTTTTCCTCATTACAACATGGGCCTCTCCGAGCTTAAACGACGCTGCCAAGCGGCAGACCCGCGTCTTGCTCTGATAGCTGACGCGGATGCCCCATTCTTGACTTGCGTCTCACGAGTCGCTGTATCACGAGTCGCCCTCTTCAAGGCCGGCGCAGGCTGCCGAGAACCATCTCTTGCTCTCGCTCATTATGGCCGCAACCACTGGCAGCCGACGAAATTGACGAGGGCACTATCTGCGTGATGTCACCCTTCATCTTCCCCGCTGCCGCACCGCAATCTCTTTCTCTCTCTCTCGGGGACTCTCCTCGCTAAAGTCCGAACGTTGCCTACCATACCCGCTCTTGGTGCAAAGACACCTCATCAAAAGGGAAAGCGTGACTCACAGCCCACGTCAACGCACGTAGCTCACCGTGCGTACAGGATGCTTGACGGAACCTGCTTCAAAGGGAGAGCCTCGCCCTCTGTGTGTCGCCAACTGGAAGACCATTGCAGCGAGGTAAGTTCAGACAAACTTCAGGATTATCCTAATGAGAAACCCAATCGTAGAAACCTTGTATAGAACCCCGATTTCTGTCGGCGAGCATCCCGACGACGCGCCGGTAAGATTTATGCCGTGCTCGGCACTCCTGCTCGAGGCTATCGGCTAACTCCGCGAGGGCGTCTCCCGAGCGCACAGCCGGAGAGACGCCGGTAGAGACCCGGCCTCGTGCAGAGAAGTTCGGTTTTTAAGGAGGGCAAAACGTAGAAACCGGGTTTCTCATCAAAATATTCCAGGCTCTCATATATCGCGATGACAGCAACTCAATAAATTTAATCTACGGCGAGAAAATCAAACAAAAGATTGGTTGGCTACAGCCCTGTAGACTTGCCAACGGGTAAGATACGATCACGTATATATGGGCCGTTACAACCACTTGAATCATAGCACGTGTGCTCAAGGCAGATGCCAATGACATGGAAATTCTTCCAAAGTACGCCGAAGTCTGCGACTATCGTCTGTGATGATGCTGAGCGCTGTGATTATGCTAATTAGCCCCATATTGATTGCAGCGACCAAATAACCGTATACATACCTGCTTCAATTCGCCCCACATCATCAGCATTGACGTATCCTGTAAATACATATTCCGTCTTCGCCGTCGGAGAGCACAATCCGCGCGGAACTTCGTCGCGCACGATCACTGTCCAGTCTCTTGCAGAGGAATTGAGGCGCTTTCTCATGAGAGAGAAAGTAGTCGCAGCGCAATCATGCACATGCAGAAGCGTGAGCGGGTTGGTTATGTCGTCTTGGGTGAGGATGCGAGGGTAGTGGTTGGCGAGATGGTAGTAGTTCCTAGCAGGGTCGGACAAGCTCCTGTAAAGCTCCCAGGACTCGACCTTGCCGTCTAGAGTCCCGACTTGAATAACAAGAGCGTCGAAGCCGTTCTGCATCGTAAATATTATCGTCGGAGGAGCGGCGAGAGGAGGGTAGGCTGAGTGGCGCGTCTCGGGGAGCTGTTTGTTTGACAAGCAGCAGCCAGATAGCCTGCTTTAATACACTCCGGCCAGGCCACAAAAGCACACAGAGACATACCCATGCCACGGAGGAATGGAGCAGACAAAGTCCAACACAGCGCGCCGCTAGGCAATCATAGTGCACACACGCCTCGTTTGTCAGTCGTATCGGGCGTCGAACACAAACATAGCCCCGGAGGACGTGTCATGAACTCGCTTCGAGGAGACATAAGCTCGGGCCAAGCGGACCACACGGCTAGCGTTCATGAATCGGGGCGCTTTGCTGCAGTCGCTATCGCGCATGATGGCCGGGATCAAAAACAAAGCCCATCACCTGATCGCGTATGTCGTGAACGTGACTCGGTCCGATGTCCGAAGCGACGACAGCGCCTGTCTCTTACCACCATCAGCCACTTTCAGTCTAGCGTCTCTTTCTCTCGTATCTATCAACTTTTCTTGCTTGCTACTCGCTTCTACAGCCCCTTCCTCAGCGCGCATCTACAAAACTCGATACCAATGCCACCGACAAAAGTGACGCTGCGCACCGCCACGCCGACCATTCATGGCCCAAATGGAAACAACAAACACCATTTGTCAACGCGATCGGAGTTCCGACAATGAAAGAGAAGTCGATCTCCGCGTCATGGTGACAGCCGAGACCTGGCGAAGCTATTCGTTCCCTGTGAGTGTTTGTTTATGTTCGGGGCCCGCGTCTGACGCGGCCATGCAAGACTAGCTCGATGGCCGATCACACAACGGCTCGGGCAATCACACGCAGCAACAACGCTTGAACTCCGCTCCCCTCCCGCCGAGGCCAACAACCTCCGGCTTTTGTCGAGGGAGCAATGCCATGCAGTCGACGTCGGCGTTGACGGTGAGTTCTTGCTCTTACCGATCGCCGCCACAAACCGTGTACGTCAGAAGAGGAACACCGGGTCTCGATGATCTGTCTCCCTCCGACGAACGGGCCACCTTTTATCGTCTTCCTTGGCCGCGCGGCCTTTCATCCACTTCGATAGAAGATCTCCCCGCCTCGGCTTCTCCTCGCCAGCAATGTATCAACTTGCAGGCCTTCTCTTCGACGCGCTGGGAATTGGGCTTTTGAGGCACTATTGACTGCGCCTCAAGGTGCAAAAGATGCGATTCGTGCCTCCGATTCGTGGTTCCCGATGCTTGGACGACATGGGTTCTTGACTTCTCCCAGTCTCTTCCATCGCGCGATTGCTTGCTCCGGCAATTCGCGGCGGCTTCGAGAACGGCGTCCATCCCCTGCCCCTTCTCGCTCAATTGTCGAAGTGAACCGTCGTGATTGCACGCTCGAAGGGAAATAATCGAACAGACGGCGAAAGGGTGCGCTACCGTAGTTGATTGGCTCTATACCTCTGCTTTGCAACATTGACCTATTCTCGGACAATCTTTCGCACACCCTACCTTCCGTTCTCAACATGAGGGCCTGTCATCAATGCGATGGGCCGCTATCTGACGTCCTTTGCGGTCGAGTATACCGACATCGCATGGACGAATTGCGCACGGTCATCTGATGCGTATTCACGACATGCGTCTGTACCATGCACCTACCGAGATTTGTGGCGAGTACGGCTGCCTAATAGCAAGACAGATACCTGCTCTTCTGTGTGATCTTTATTGACCACCTCACACAAATTTCCTTCTCTTGATGACGAGGGATGGTGCATAACGCTGCGGTCAGTGGCTTTGTAGCCCGCTTCTCAAACGTCGTCTCCACTGACGCTGTGGGTCCTTCGCGCTACCCTCAGCTGAATGCGCGCATGTGTACTCAAGAACCTTGTATTTGTTACTAAAGATTGAAGCGTGCGACTTACAACCCCCAGCGCTAGGGGTTGACGCAGAAGCTCGAGCTTGTCAACAAGTACATTTCTAGTCGTGAACACAGAGTAATCGATATGAAGCAGGTCGATCGCGAACTCTCAGTTCGCTACAGGACGTCGTTCAGCTTGTCGATACTGAGTATGGTGATTGTGTTGCCGACTGATATCATCGTTAGAAATGAGAGCTTGGCAGGAATAAAGACCAGGTAGCTGACGTACGTTCTATCCGCGTGTAGGCATAATCCTCGCCTAAGTCATCTCGATCCCATCTGGTTCGTTCCACGAGTTCGAACGCAAGGATTGACTCGTTCTTCTTGTATATCGCTCGCGGGAGTCCATTGTGGACGATAGCGATCCCCTCCTCCGCATAGGATTCATAACCGCATACTTTGACCATGATACGCGCATGGTCACACACCGCGACTATGTGATTACGCGTCGCCTTGGCGTAGATGTTATCCTGAGTGACGACGCGCATGCCATCGTGGCGGTAGAGTTGCACGGATGGGCGCTTCTGGTTCCTTTCGAGCGTCCAGCCCTTTTCCTCCGGCACGAATGGCTCTTCAGGCTCTACGGCCGCTGGTTTCGTAGCCTTGGTGGTAGGCGCTCGACGACGAGAGTCTCTGCTGGTGCCACGCGGAAGCTCGTCTGATCTGCGAAAGGAGCTCATGGTCTCGAGAGTGGCGGATGTCGACGAAGGTGGGCTTAGATGACTGGAGAATGAAGCTCCTTCCCTCCAAGCACCCTGCTTATATACGGTCAATCCCAACAAAGCATACCTTGACAAGAATGGTCGGTCATTGTTTGCGATCATACTCCGCAACGCCCATGCAGGGAGCACAATCCTCAGTCTTTCATATCATGCTTGGAGTTACGACAAGGCGCTCGGGATTCATAAACCGCGGCGCGTCTGCGCCGACGCCATCACGCGTATCCAAGTTGACCGTAATCAAAGACAAATACCGATCACCTGACCGCGTGAGCCGCATGCCCGGGACTCGGTCCGGCCCGCGAGCGAGGGCCCGTCATTGCTTGACTTCCGCCACCATCTACCCCCTTGCCGGCCATTTTCTCCTGCCTCGACGTGTATATGTCTCTCGTCTCTCGTTGCTCGCATACTCAGCGGCGCGCAGCCGCAGTCCGAGGACAAAGCAGGTCATGCATCGCTACGTCCGGCATTCATGGACAAAAACGGAACAACAGACGACGCTGGTCGGAGTTTCGACAAAGGGAAAGAGAAGCGACATCATTTCGTCATAGTTGCCGAAGGCCGAGGCCCGACAAACCCATCCCTTTCAAGTTCTGCTTGGGACGCCGGAACAACAACAGTTCGGCAATTCAAGGCCAGCGGTTTCGGTAAACGCTGACTCCATCGGTCCCGGCGTCGACGGTCTGATTCATGCGCACAAACAACCTGCTATCTCCGCGTCCGACTCTTTGTGTATACGCAGGTGGCGGCTGTTGTTAGCGGCAAACGCCATGGGAGCCGCTCGGCGATGGTGAGTCCTTGCTCTTCCGCCACGAAGTGCTCACAATGAGTCAGACGCCCGTGTTCCTAGAGAAGATCCGCGTCCTGCTGTGCTCGAAGCTTATTGCTTCCCTCACTGGAACCTTCGTTTGGCGATTCTGCTCGCCGAAGTTACTCAATATGGCAAGTTTTGCGCTGCGCCTCATGCCCTGCTTCGCGGCTCCGCCTTCTTGACCATCTTTGGTTCAATACTACTCCGGCAATTCTCGACGGCTTCGTGGATGGCGTCTCTTCCTCCTCACTTCTCGCCCGTCCGTCGAAGAGAACTTTCCATGGCTTCCGAAGTCAAGAAGCCGCTGCCATCTTCTTAAGGCACTGCCTTTCGTGCGTGGACTAAAGAGGCGCGACCCCGTAGATGGTTCGTCGTGTACACTTTCAATTGAACTCTGGCTCTTCCTTTTCGAGTCCTTACGATGACGCCCGTCATTGGCATCTTTGCCTTCGACATCGACATATATGGCGTTCTTCGCGTTCGTCTAGATCCACATCGCTGTCGCGCGAACAATAGACAGTGAACCGCGCAAACTCGTCTCGGCCACATCGCTTTCTTTCACCACTCGAACACCATTCGAGAAGGCATCGTTCCATTGGTCTGGTTTGGTATACAGTACATGAAGCGCTGGGCCCCTCTGGCCGCATTTGTGGCCCGCCGCCTTCTTAGCGCGCGCCTTCTCCCAACGTCGAATTCTTGACCTTTCTGCTTCGTTCCTTCCGACTTGGACACCTCCTCAAGGGCCTTCTATCTGCCTCCACGATGCATATGGATCGCCTCGATGATAAGCCTCGCGGAAAAACCCATCCACGATCTTCATATCGAGAGCCTGGGAGATGGCGGCCTCTTCGCCTGATGCTCGTCTGTCAGTTTGGCTAGAGCACAGGACAGCACGCCTCCACGTACCCGTTGTCTTCATCCTTCCAAGCACGACCATTCTTCCTAGCTCCTTCGAGTAGATTATCCGCGGGTAGTCATGGGACATCACCACGACGCCCTCCTGCGCAAGCTGGCGATCGATCTGGACGGTAAACTTGCGCACTTGGTTCGCGCACTTAACCGCTTCATGATGGTCAGACGCCCTGCTGAATCTGCACGGGGTCGCCCGGATGCGCAACTCCTTGTTCTTGCAGACGAAACGGTCTTGGATGAAGGAATGAGGCTCGATAGTCCAGCCTGCAGGCAGCGGCTCGCGTCTGCGCTGGCGCCATAACTCCCGATTTGTCAATGACATGGTCTCGAGGGGAGGTATATCGGTGAAGGTGAGTTTGGATGGAGTAGAGGATGGGCTTCCTTAGGCAAGAGTCGGGCGTATATATACTGTCGAGGCATCCTTTCAACAAAGCAAACCTAGACAAGAATGGTCGATGATTTCTTGTGATCATGCGCGACAGAGCGCGTCGCCTGACGCTCATGCGGATACGACAAATTTTTGTCATATCGTGCTTTGAAACTCAGATTCAGAGCTGGCATGGCGCCCCTGGCTTCATAAACGGCGGCGCGTCTCCGCCGACGCCACCATGCACGTCCAGGTTGATCTTAATCAAAGACAAACATTGATCACCTGACCGCGTAAGCCGCATGCCCGGGACTCGGTCCGGCCCCCGAGCTGAAGTTCACATTGCTCGTCTCTTGCCACCATCTACCCCCTTGCCGGCCACCTGGTCCTGCCACCCTTGACGTGTATAGCTCTGTAGTTTCTCGTTTCTAGCATACTCAGCGGCGCGCAGCCGCAGTCCGAGGACAAAGCATGTCATGCATCGCCACGTCCGGCATTCATGGACAAAAACGGAACAACAGACGACGCTGGTCGGAGTTTCGACAAAGGGAAAGAGAAGCGACTTCATTTCGTCATAGTTGCCGAAGGCCGAGGCCCGACATGCCCATCTCTTTCAAGTTCTGCTTGACGCCGGAGCAACAACAGGTCGGCTATTCAAGGCCAGCGGCTTCGGCAAACGCTGACTCAATCGGTCCCGGCGTCCAACGACTAATTCATGCGCACAAGCAACCTGCCATTCCGACTCTTTGTGTTAACGCAGGTAGCGGCTCAGCAAGCTGTTGCTTGTGGCAAACGCCACGTCAGTTCGCCGACGGTGAGTTCTTGCTCTTCCGCCACAAAGTGCTCACAATGAATCAGACGCCCGTGTTTCCCTCAGAAGATCCGCTTCGTGCTGTGCTCGAAGCTTATTGCTTCCCACGCTGGAACCTCCTTTTGCCGACTCTGCTCGCCGAAGTTACTCAACATGGCAAATTTTGCGCCGCGCCTCATGCCCCGCTTCGCGGCTTCGTCTTCTTGACCATCTTCGGATCAATAGATTCCTGAACATCAAATCTCATCACGCCTATTCTCGTTCTTCTTTCGCCGGCGCTTCGACGTCGAGACTCAAATGATCGGACCTGACGCTCCTTCTATTCCATCGAGCGCGCCTCAAACTCGCCTTCCTCAGCTTCCCCAAGCCGACGACTGGGCGCCATGAGAACGATACGGCCGCGGGTGCACTCCGGTGTCTGCTTCTCGGCGCTATATCCGAATTAGGTGAGAAAGGTGCGTCGTCGACTTCTCGAACCTTTGCGGCTCGTTCGTTCCATCCCCTCTCGAAGCTACCCTCGCACTGCGTGCTTCGCGTTCCATCTTCTCCTGCAGCTGCGATTCCCTTCGTCTATTCGTGACGTCTGGCGCCTTCCCTTCCACTAGACCATCACCTCAAAACCTCCGCCGTCCTTCTGTGATCCTGTGTTAGAGTTTGAGGCGTTCTGACCTCTTACGGATCACTTCTCGCAGCAGACTCTTCTCGAGAAGACGGAGACTAGCTCTATGGCTTAGATCTTAAACAAGATGGTCCATGCATTGGGCCGCGTTCATTTGAGGCTGACTCTTCCGTGCGCCTGTAGTTCCTGGTATTCTCGTGAAGGCCCTTCGCGACTTCGATTACGGATCTTTAAATTCGCTCGACCCGTTCGCAACGTTTTGTTTCTTCCAATCCTCGCTCGTCTGCGTGTACTTTCTGGGCTCTTCGAGCTCGTATTCCGACTGGAACGACTGACGGCAAAATGGTACTACTTTGGCAATAGCTGGAGGAGCTTGAGTGAGCAACAAGTACTTGATTCGCCCGTGGTGACTGACTTGCGCTCGAGAAAAAGGTATCTCTAACTTGTCTTGAGCTTTCAGCCGAGGCGCGGCGGAAGGTTGAACAAGAACGCACGTGCGGGCCGCGTGATCGGCGATCGCCGAAGAGATTAGGCGGTGCGGCGCTTCTCCTTCCCAAGCCATCGTCGAAGATAGCCAGCTCTGTCGCTTCCCGAGAATGAGTCTTCAAGTGTGTAGTCCTCCAATACCCATCCAATAGGCGCTTACGCTCACTATGATAGCATCCTCTGCACCGCCTAGACGTGGACGAATTACTGGAGCGCGCGGCGTCTGTCGCAAACATCGCGATGCTGCGTACATACGCCAAACCAACCTCCGTCCAGATCGCAGGGATCAATGAGTGCACCGCCCTTCTAGTCTCTAAACTCAGATCCCTTCCCCTGAACGACAATTACACTCGCGACAGAATCCTGGCCCAACTGGGCATACACCGATCCATCCTTGCGCCCGTCCGCCGCCTCCCCAAGGAACTCTTGATCGATATATTCTTTCGCGTCGCGAACAAGACGCCTTTGCGCACTCTGAATGTAGCAGTCACCTTGTCGCAAGTGTGCGCTGTTTGGCGGGCCGTCGCGCATGGGCTCCCGAAGCTCTGGACTAAGTTGGTCGTCAACTCGCTGAGCGACATCGACCAATACTGCGAGCTGCTTCTTCCGATAACGACCAAGGAGAGGCGGCCTGGTCTTAGATGCGATGACCCCGAGATTCTAGGTCGCTTGTGGAACCGCATCGAGCCCTACGCGTCTTGCTGGGGCTCCATCACGCTCGTGGGTCGCCTCAGTAAACTGCCTGACCTCCAGGTTCTTCACATGGAGAATCTCGAGAGGTTGGTTGTCGACGCCTATGACGCTCCCGGCTCGTCAGAGCTCGCTGTGCTCGACTTCGTTGTCGCGCCACGTCTTCGCCACATCGCGCTCACGCTTGACGCGCTGCAGAGCGAGCGTCAGCTACACGTCCCGGTAACGTGCGCCCTCACATCCTTGGAGATCGATGTGATGACGCCCTTCCCTGTCACTCTCACGTTGCCCCTGCTTCGCGCGTGCGGAGAAGCGCTGCAGTCGCTCGCCCTCAAAGTTCGCCACCCCCTAGATGGACCCGAGGGTTCGTACCCCACGAGCGCGTCGGAGACGTTCGATCTTAAAGCTCTGACCAAGCTCAGACTCGTAGATCCAGCTTGCGCGCTGCTGAACCACATCACCGCTCCGGCCATCGAACGGCTCATCCTCAGTAACGTCCCGGCGTATGGTACGCGATCCCTGCATGGATTCTTGACGCGGAGCCAGGCCACACGTACTCTAATCGAACTCAGGGTGTACATTCCAGCGGAACGAGATCCCTCCGTCTGGATCCCCTGCCTCCACCTGATGGACAGCCTCACAGACTTGCACTTTGACGACATGCTGTCAAATGAGGAGTTCATCAAGGCAATCACTCTTCGGGCGGATAGGCCTTCCATCCTACCTTCGCTGGGGTGGATTAACATCTCTCACATCTATCGGCATCGCAAAGAGCTTCGCATTCCTCTTATCTATTTGTCTAGGTCGAGGCGGAAGGCAGTGGTTGTGAACGGTCGAGAGGGGTGGCAGGTTCTTGGATGGTTCAAGGACTGAAAAACATCACAATGTCGACAGGATTCCGTATGTGATATGGCACTGTATGGTGCTTTCTCTCGTAAATCGATATCCTAAAACCATTCTCGGTGCGTGATGTAGAGGAGCAAACCCAACTGCGTTTATCGTCGGAGAATGACCCTCGTTAGGCACAGGTCACGCAATGTTTACCTTCCATGCATCGGATATGGTGTAACGGCTAACATTGCCGCCTCTCATGCTGCTCTACATAGTGTGTGCGCGGCAGCTCGGGGTTCGATTCCCCGTATCCGAAATGAGTGGTTTGTTTTTCGTCTGGGGTGCTCTTTCGTCCGGGTTGCTTTTTCGTGTGGTTGTAGTTTTTTCGTGTGATTTGCTTTTTCGTCCGGGTTGCTTTTTCGTGCGGTCGTCTGTTTTCCCCTTCGCTCGCGGCCTCGACTGTTTTTTCCGGGCGGCCTCAACCTTTTTTTTCCAGGCGGCCTCGACCTTTTTTTCCAGGCGGCCTCAACCTTTTTTTCCAGGCGGCATCGATAGCCTGGAGTATGCTCGATGCGTCAAGGCCGCCTATGCTGGGTGCGTCAAGGCTGCCTATGCTCGGTGCGTCAAGGCCGACCATGCTCGATGCGTCAAAGCCGCCCTTCCTCGGTGCCGCCTTGAGACACAGCAGGCTTTCCTCGATGCGTCGAAATGGCTCATTGCATTCAATACAAAGAAGGGGAATGAACAGAAGAAGCGAGGTGATCGGTCGACATGGACGCGGAGTGGGGTGGTTAGTCGGCGGGGATACAGGGTGGTCGGTCGACGAGGACGCGGAGTGGTCGGTCGGCGAGGTCAATCGCAGTCGACAATGACAATCACACTCGACATTGACAATCACACTCAACATTGACAATCAATCACACTCGGCATTGACAATCAGTGTATCCATGGGTGAATTGCGCGCTCGTCCGCTGCGGCCTGGGGGGGACTTGGGTATGCGAATGGGTATGGAGAGGTTGAAGGCGCGCGAGGTGGAGGGCGGCACGAGGTGGAGGGAGGCACGATATGGCGGAGAGGTGGGGAGGCGCGCGAGATGGGGGAGGGAGAGCGCAGGGAAGAGAACGGGAGGGGGAGAGCAGGATAGAGAGGAGGAGAGGATGCGAGAGGTAGCGAGAGGAAGGAGATCAACGCGTGCGAAGCGCAGGTGAAGCACGCAGGGAGACGAGAAGAAAGGGGAGGAGCGCAGGGAAGAGAAGAAAAGGGGAGGTGGGAAGGAGAAGGACAGGCTGACAGGGACGGGGGTGGACAGGCTGAAAGGGACGGCGACGGACGGGCTAAAAGGGACGGGGTAAGGAAAGCGGCCAGATGTTTGCGACGACAGGGAGAAGAAAGGGAAGCAAGGGAAGGGATGAAGAAATGGTGGGGAGCGGAGGGGGTGGAAGGTGATAGGAGAGGGAGGGGGGGGATGGAAGAGGGGAGAGGGGAGAGGAGGAAGGGAAGGCTCGGGGAAAGGGGGATGAGAGGAGAGATTTCGTCAAATTTAGTGAGAGGAACGACATCTGCCTCCCTTTACGCCTCGTCTTTCCTTCACCCCGTCGCATCCCTTCAT